>BOPN01002451.1:0-10000 GCA_017312705.2 Penaeus japonicus
CTACATGGCTGCGTCGAGGATGAGAATGAAAATTTTAGTAAACTGTGATCAACTCAATTTAGTCCCCGTGCTCACTAGTATACTTAAAATAATTTAATAACATCACCCCCCCCCCCCCCAAAAAAAAAAGGAAAGCTTCAGAACATCAGAATCTCGCAAAGCGCAAACTGCCATAGCCCAGTCCTTGACGTGCCTCGGTTATCGGAGATGTACAAGGTGGAAATCTATAGTCATTTCCATTCATCATGTCGCATGGAGAGGGACACTAACTAAAGCCCCCCCCCCCCCCCCCTCCCTCCCCCTCACAAAACACGAACTGCAAACAACCATAAGTATGAGGTATGAGTGTATGTTGACTGCACCGAGACAGACCTCCGTTCCTCCCAGTCGTACTTGATTTTGTTTATGGATTACAGCAATGCAGATAATACACATATTCTATCTGCGTCACATCGTTTGGAATCTTTAAGAATGGAATCCACTTCAGTTGTTTCCTCACTTGCCTTTTAATTTCTTATTGCAGTAATATTAGTGCAGGTACACTGATTTTCGACATTATATCTCTGATCCACGCCCTCCACATGCGTACGAAAAGCAGGAATCTATTGAGAAATTTAGATTGGACAAATGTCAGACGTTAATGATGTGATTAAATTGATAGCACTATTTTGGCATCAAATTTATTATCATTGCGACTATTATTAATTATCTAGATAGGATTACAAAGTATTAGACAACGCTTCGATGATAACGTATTCATGTTCTTTACAGAGTTACATTTTTTTACGTGATAAGTTCTTGCAGAGGATATAAAGAGTGTTAGGGAAAAGTCGAGGACATTCTTGGTATTGACAATAAGAGTGCTTCCTTTTTACTACTACAGTATATCATGTGTGCTGTATTGTTAAATCCCATATCACATACGATCCCAAACCGGGCACAGAGACGGATTCTCTTTAATCCCGGGCCCACACTTTCTCTTATAGCCAAGAAAATTAATAATATTCTAGTACTCCAGTGCCAATTTACCATATCTAAAAGCGAATCTTACAGAAAATGGGAGTGGGTTCTATGAACTACACTCAACGCCGCTGAGTGCTGCCGCTTCAGTCTTCAACGTTGACAGAATCCCGACGGCTTCCTGCCCTTCCTGACCGCCCTTTCTCCTTGACTTTCAACACGAGACCTGACCTCCAACGACCCAGGCTCCCACCACGGAATATAACACCCCAGAGGACGCGGTCAGCGACGACACGGCTCTTCCGCCAGGAGCCAAAGCCCGAGGGATACCGCCTCGCCTCTTGGGTGGGGACTCAAGGTAGATACCGAGGTGATCTCTTTCCCGGAGAGGTCAAAGAAGGTCATTCTTACCGATTCTAGACTCAGCAATCTTGATTCGGTAAGTGTTCCGACTCAGTCCCTGCGCTTGGGAACGCCCTCGATTTCTTGATTCTTATACCCATTCGTAAGCAGAGTACCAATCCGTCTTTTCCTGCCCCATGGCAAGTTACATTACTGGCGAAGTCTTGTGGGGCTGACCAATCGCACTTTTTGCACATATATAAGGATAACATTTTACAACTTTGAGAGTAAATATTGCGAATATTGATATCTAAATAGCCTTTTTCTTTACTATGTTTCGTTTACCCTTCTCTTCTCTCTCTCTCTTTCTTTCTCTCTCTCTTTCTCTCTCTCTCTCTCTCTCTCTCTCTCTCTCTCTCTCTCTCTCTCTCTCTCTCTCTCTCTCTCTCTCTCTCTCTCTCTCTCTCTCTCTCTCTCTCTCTCTCTCTCTCTCTCTGTAACCATTGTATTTACATATATTATGTCTGCTGTAATTGTTATTATGTCCATCGAATATAATTTGCACGTGTATGCTTCTGCTACTGTATTCTATATGATGCAATCATCCATGTAATCTGTATCTTTCATATTACTCTAATTGTTATATATATATTCTACCACATACACATATATACATACATATACGTACGTTCGTTGCTTCACCTATCCGTCTACCCCTCTCACGCCAGACATAACAGTGTTGTTTGTCTTTCCCTTTGTAAGAGCTATGTATTGATGCAACACATTCCAAATGCCACATGTCACAAGAAAGCACGTGATTCACACATCTCCTGAGACAAGTCACACATTGTGGTAGAGAGTCTCCTCTCGGGGAGCAGAGGAGCAACACCTCGCTTCTCGGAGGAGGAGGAGCAGCCCTCACTCCTACGTCCTACTGTTCAAGCTTAGCAATAAACCAAGAAAGCTGTTTCTGCCGTGTTCTTCACACCCTAGGCCACGTTACCACATCCAAGTCGGACCTGTTAAAGGAAGAGAGAGAGAAAGAGGGAGAGGGAGAGGGAGAGGGAGAGGGAGAGGGAGAGGAAAAGAAAGAGAAAGAGAGAGAGAGAGATTAAGAATGAGAGAGAGAGATATATAGATAGATAGAGAGAGAGAGGGGGGGAGAGGAAGAGAGAGAGAGGGGGGGGAGAGGAAGAGAGAGAGAAAGGAGGGATGGAGATGGAGAGGAAAGGAAGAGAAAGAGATAGAGGAGATTAAATGAGAGGGGGGGAAGAGGAGGGAGAGAGAAGAGGGAGAGGTGGAAAGAAGAATAGAGAGAGAGATGGGAGTGAAGAGAGAAGAGTGAGAGTATATAGAGAAAGAGAGCGTCCATACACACGGACGAGGAGCTCCTGCAAAATACGATTTTGCGAAGTCCACAGCCCTTGCTGAAGTGTGGCGCTTGGTATACCTCTGTGTGAATACCCAAGGCAGTGATTGTGAAAAAGACAAACGGTTGATAGGAAAACCTATGAAGATTTATATCTTTTTCTACTGGCTATTAGTCTTACATTCTCACCCTCTACATGGGCTTACATTCAGCCGTGGCAGCATTTATTATTCCTATTAAACCTTTAGTTCTGACCCCATCAGTCATCTTTATGAGCACCCTTACTACCTCCCCCATCCCCAAGGGACCCACCCACCCACTCCACTCCATTCACACTGCGTATGACTCGTGTCATATTTTTGCTCTTATCTTCTCTTAATCTTTTTTCCCCTCCCCCTCTCTTCCTGGCGTGTGATACAGATCTCGGGGAATCCGCAGGGACAGTACCCTGGGTGAATTAACACCGAGCGGCCCCCCTGAGTATGCCATACACCCCCTCCCCCCACGTCCTTGAGTAAAGTCTTTGCCACGCCCAGGATGACTTCCGGGATCTCCACTAACCACTCTCACAAGAAAATTAAGCGGATCGAAGGCATCGGAGGGCACACACCGCCATACTTCTGCTGTGTGTGTGGAAAGACCACCAAGAAGAGCGAAGTGGTCTCCTGCTCTCCTGACTGCCCTAATATCAGCCACCCGAACTGCGTGGATCCTTCTCAACCCTTCCACTGTACACAAGTGCAGCATCTTAGGGAGGTGCAGGGGATCACTCAGAGGGTGACAGTCATTGATGTGGAGGAGAATCACGCAGAACAATCCTCTCTCTCTCAAGCAAACGAATCGCAAAAACAAGAGGATTATTTGACAATAATCCAGACACAGCAGGCTACTATTACCAAATTGGTTAAGCAGCTCTCTGTGTTCGTGGATGGCAGCCTCTCTCTGGCTGATCTTCCTGCTACCATCAGGTCTGCAAAGGAGCTCATTGCAGACTGCGCTGTTCTAGCGAAATCAAAGGCTGTAACTGCAAAGCCTGACAAGATCTGTGCAGAGTTCTCGAATCAAACTTTGCAAGACCCAGCACTTCAGGATTGGTGGAATTATACTCCTTTTGGAATAAAGAATACTGTTAATACAGTTAATCCCACCACCCAACAATCCGGAGACGGGCCGAGAGCCTCGTCAGCAGATACGGGGAGGAACGAGGGCGCAGCAGAAGAAGAGGCCAGATCCTCCAGTGTGCTCTCTCTGCAAACGGCGGGGACATAGTGATCGAAACTGCCGTAACAAAACTTCCTGTGACTTTTGCAAAACAAAAGGTCATACTCTTAGCAGCTGCTGGTGGAAAGCTTCAGTAGAAAAGGCTAAACTGCTCGGAAGAGAAGTGAAGAGTTTGATGTCAGAATACCGAAACTCTCAAACACAGAGAACAGCAGCTCATCCTCAACTTCTACTCCCATCTCCGCTTCAGCAGCGATACTTCTTTCCACCCCCGCACTGGACCGCTCAACAGCTCGGCGTCCCTTCTTGGTCACACCCTAATTCTAACAGCTACCAAGTGCCAGCGTAGTTCTAAATAACCAAACTGACTCCTGCCCCTTAAGCTCTTCCAGAAACACCCAGAGACACCTCAAGGTTCTTTCTACTAATGTCAGAGGCCTTCGGACCAATATTGGTGAGTTGACTCACATCGCCTTAAGTACAAATGCCGACATAATAGTGGCTACTGAAACCTTCTTGAACTCAGAGGTAGAACCTGCATTCGGCAGGATAAGAGGCTATTTACCCTGGCAAAGAAGAGACAGGAGAAGAAAGAATTTTGGAGGTGTAGCCGTATCTTATACAGAGAGCCTACAAAATTCAGTTGCTAACAGTTGACTTGCCAAACTGGCTAGAATCCATGTTTTTCAAAGTCATGCTGGTGTCTAACGAGTCTCTACTACTCTGTGCACATTACAAGCCACAATGGCAAAACAGGACACCGATGAACTACCTAATGGGAAACTTGGATGACCTGCTGGTTCGGAACAACTATCAGCACCTTTTAATAGTTGGGGATCTTAATAAACATCTCATACAATCAGCGTATGAGGACCTTGCTGTTCATGGATTGACGGACTATGTAGATTTCCCGACGCATATCCTCGGCAATTCTCTTGATCCAGTTATCTCGGATCTAAGTGAGGACGCTATCTCCTGCTCATCACTGGGCAATGTAGGGACATCAGATCATTTTGCAGTTATCTCACATCTCTGCCTTGTCCCTACAGGTAACGAAAGCAGACAAAGAAAATTCTGGCTCTGGAACCATGCACACTGGTCAGGCATGAAGGCAGAACTTCAGTCACTAGACTGGGATGTTCTTCTGGCAAGGAATGCAAATGACAAGGCTTCCCTTCTCACCACAATGCAGGAGAAATATGTCCCTTCACGGACCTACATCACAAAACCAGGGGACCAAGCCTGGTTCGGTTACAGATGCCATTTAGCCTCCAAAAAGAAATACAGACCGTGGAAAAGATACAAATCCAATCCAACAAGATATAACAGAACTCCATACAAAGATGCCTGTAGAGAAATGACAGACACCTGTAAATGGGCTCGTGACAGATGGTAAGAGGAAACAAGGAGAAAATTGTCAAGTCTAGGAGCAGGCAGCAAAGGGTGGTGGTAAAGAGTGATGTGCACTCTATGTGTATGTGTGCATGTGTATTTGTGTGTGTGTGTGTGTGTGTGTGTGCGTGCGTGTGCGTGTGCGTGTGCGTGATGTATATATCCACCTCCTTCTGCATTCGACCTCTCTGTGCCTCTTTTCCAGTGACTCACTTTACTTGCCATCCATCTTCATGTGAGTAGTGAAGCCTTATATCAAATTGGAATTGAGTAATGCAATCTGAACAAAAATGAAAGAATATAAAGGAAAGATTATATCAATAAGCAAATACTTTATTCTAGGAAACAATGCTTCCGCTGATATATTAATCTACAAATACCGACAAAGTCAAACATTAGCTTGGTCGGTGCTGTGAATCGTCCAGTAGTGAGTCATACTGTATGTCCTCTTCGTCGGGTCTGAGGTCAATAGTGCGAATTAGCATTTTCTGGGCCTTTTATACGTATCAAAACATTTCATTTCATTTTATAGCTCCCACAAAACAAGTATGTTTTCTATCACAAAAAAAAAAAAAAAAAAAAAAAAAAAAAAAAAAAAAAAATGCAAGGTTTCAGACAGCGAATCTGTCATGTTATGTTATGAAAGGCATTTAGTGATCAGGGATGGGTATGTGATCCTTGACATGAAGGATTTAATAGATATGTGTATAAAAAAAATGCATCTAAGCCATAGCTAATAAAACACACGCACACGAGCTCAAAAATAACACAGTATGCGTGCCCGGGCGTTCACTAGTGTGGATTTCTCCGTTTCTCAAGTGAAATCGGGGCTGCTATTTGACAAGCAAGTTGATGTTTGAAATACATATTGACCATTGTGTTATTATTATGTAATTGATTGACAACTACATCTTTGGATATTTTTTTTAGAGGCGGGTGTAATGCCGGACTCTCCACCATACCCACCCATCCTCTCTTTTGAAATACGTTTTTTTTCTTCGTTTCTGTAATACAGGGTATATAATTCCACACTAATCAGGCTATGGCAGCTTTGCAAAATCATTAAAAAATGCGACACAGAAAGCGAAATCCATAATAGTTTAGGTGTTCATGCAACTCTTCTGAGCGTCCATTCGGCATAAAATATATCGCAATGCTACTAGATTTAGTTGCTGACATATAAACATTTTAGTTCATTCAATGTATGCATTACAGATTGCTTCATAATGCATTGTTTTTCTATTTACCTTATCTTATATGGGAAGCGGCGACTCATTTAATCTCTGCCTATTGATATTAAATTATGTGACATGTATGTAGAACACACACATCCTATAAGTGGATGATGGCCAGTATCCACAACCGAGTGATAATACGTCACCCTCGTCGGCGATGGGTTCTCGGTGGCCCTTGCTTTCTTCAAGGAGTCCCTTGAGGCTGACCATTACCGACATGTATCAAGTAAAAATGAGGCGTGGCTTCGTAAGACGGATCTCCAGGACCTCTGTCGAGGGATGAACATGGAGCAGCCTATCATACAATTCACCATAGAAGATAAACAAGAGAACCAGCTCCCGTTTCTCGACGCCATAGCCGGAATTCCTAGAGGAAATTCGACAAATCTTCTAACGTCTCCGATATCTTCGAAGTATGCCTCTCCATCTGAGGCGCAAGGCATTGAAGATAATGAACAGACCAAAGAAAGACGATTCGCTGGACAGCCCCCCATATTCATCAGTCATCATTCTACATTTAATCTATTCAATTCTACAATCATTCTATATTCGTTGATGGAGACCCTGGTGGACTGCCCAACCAAGATCACCGCCGGATTCTATCTATTCAATTAATTCAACTTTACAATCTTTTTACATTCGTTGATGGAGGCCCTGGTGGACTGGCCAACCAGGATCACATCCGCATCAGGGAAAAGGTGTCAGACCATCGCAGACCTCTTAGCCAGGTGTCTAGTATGCCTTGTGGCGGTTGCGACAAGGTATACTACGTAGGTGAGACAGGACGTCGACTCCATGGCCAACATCGCAGCGCTCTCCGTCACCATGACAACAGGAACGCCTTATAGTGTACATTTCGCCACCAATAGCCATCTTTCATACTTTCATTATCTTGCAAGGATTGTCCCAACGACATCGCAAGATGATAAAGCCGGCATTTATACGACTAATTAAAAAATATAAATGGGGAGCCACAAACTATTATAGCGCGCTTGATCACCAATGTGCGTCGACAGCTTAAGCACTTACATATACCCCTCTATTTCTTATGTATTACGTCCTTAGAAAGCAATATAGCGAAAAGGCCTTCGGCATATCCGTCCATTTTCCTGCTTTTTTGTATGCATGAATCCTTCCCACACATCCGTGGGAACCATACTTGCCACGTTTATATAATCATAATACACATTAACTTTTATTGAAATTTATAAATACTAACACTGTTGTCTTAAAAATGTGTATTTTTGTAATCTCTTTAGTAATTGCTTTCACATGTAAATGTTGTATTTCATTTTTTTTACCACCATTTTAATATTTAATTGGTAAAATGTAAATATATTTGTGATGTATATATGCTTTATGACCAAAGCCTTTCATACACTTATTATGTTTTAAAAACAAAGTATACAACATTCATACTTTTCCTTGTAGAGCTAAAAGCCATGGAAACTAATAAATTCAAACAATCATATCCATGTTTATTGCAAAATGAAATTTCAAATACAAGAGATGGTCTTTTAGAATAACAATATATAACTGTTCTGTTGCTAAACAATAGACAATCTTAGATCATCTCTAAAGAAATTTGAAATATTATAGAAAATGGTATTTCACAAACGCAAAATGCCATTTTGCCATTATACAGAATAACATTTCTTTCTTAACAATGCATCTCTATTAAATTTTAAACAAACTGTTTGTCTTACTTTTCGTTTATGCCACAACACTTCCTAACACAAACAAGTTCTATCATCACACAAATTAGTATTTCTGTACAGTATTCCAATGGAGACTTAATCTCACATTATTTCTTATAAAAAAATATTCAAACGGGCAGGTCCCACAAAATATGGAATTCAAACATGCGATCCATGGTTAATATAGTACGAACATGGATGTAAGGAAAAGGTTAAAAAAACATTTGTAGTTAACCCATTTAAATTTCATTTCTTGATAACTTCCTCTCAGAACAATGCACGTCTCATATTTTCACAATATCTTCATTTCTTCCCTTTTTTCTTTTTTCCAATACGCTCCCTAACACCCAAGCTCTCTTCGGTATCATCTGCATGTAGCCGCTTCCTTCCCTTTTTGCCAGATTTTTCATTTAATCTGGACATTTCCTGAAAATAAAGAATGAGAAACTATGAAAGCGAATGCACTTTACATCAACACGTAATTAAAATGTATTTATGACAAAAAAGTATTTTCATTTAACCCAGGTTTGTTATATTAACCTTCTTTACACATGGATGATTTCATATACACTTATTCACTGCAGAGTCAATCGGTTACTCTAATCATTAAATTGTCTTCACTAACATTATTATCATTAGCACTATTATTATCATTGTTATAATAATAATAATAATAACAATAACAATCATTTCTAAAATGATCGTTCAAGGGATAGTGTAAACAAGCGAGGTTGAGTTGGCTTAACAATTGATATTTTGGTAATCGAGTTCTTGAGTAGGCATCTTGACAAGACAGGTCTCATACTTACAAGTCTGGCAAATCTTTCAGCTTCTGCAATTCTCTCTTCCAATACAAGAGCTTCTTCTTTCTCCGTGGGATAGACCTCCAACTTGTATCCGAGCAAAACCTCAATTCTCTGGAACACCTCAACCTCATACTGGAATATGAAGAAGGACAGAAAGATTTTAAATTCTGGTCACCAGATTCAAAGATCAATTCTAGTAACATATTTATTATTTAAACCCATGAAGATAAAATTAACACTTCTCATGCCAAAGAGCTATTAAATTTCTGATGGTGTATGTTTCATAACAACTTTGACTTACATTTTTTTTAAAAGGTCGATTACATACCTGACTTACAAAAGTTATTGCAATACCAGACTTTCCTGCTCTTGCTGTTCTTCCAACTCTATGTATGTAATCTTTGCTATGCATAGGCACATCAAAATTGATCACATAGTCAACACTAGGTATGTCAAGCCCTCTGTAGAGAGTATAAAATATTACATAAGTTTTTAAGCGCAGTAGTTTAAAACAATGCATATATAAAATTTGAAAATAATTCATGCATTTACTGCATCTATTCCATGATTCATAAAATAATACAATAAGCAGAACTTATATACAGCAATATTTACCTTGATGCTACATCAGTAGCTAAAAGAATAGAGCGTTCCTTAGCTTTAAATTTATTGAGAGCACCCAGTCTTTTGTTTTGAGTCATTTTACCATGTAATGGAATGGCCGTGAAACCAAGGTTACGGAGAATTAGTGCAGTCTTCATGGTGGAGAGCTGAGTTGCGCAAAAAATGATGACGGACACATTGCCGATTTCATTTAGAATATATGCAAGGTACATGTGCTGAAAAAAAAGAAAACATATGACTATGTAGTCTCATACACGCAATTAATTTTTTTCTCTCTCTTTAATCATCAATTTTCTTAAGTTTAAGAACCATCAATCAAATATGTGCAACTTTGACAATCTGAATTCACAGCTT
>BOPN01002451.1:22557-30057 GCA_017312705.2 Penaeus japonicus
TATATATATGAATGGATTTATTCATATATATACAATACACACACACATATGCTGAGATTTCTATTGTATGTCGACCACCCTTCCCATACTCCGCCAAACGCCTCGTCCTGACCCAGTCTGTCTTGCCTCTGATATAACTGACCTTTTCTGGCCTGTCTTTCACAGTTTCTCCTCTCTTCCCCTCTTAATTGCCATCCTCTTCCCTTCTTCCTGGGGTCTGGGGGATTTCGAAACTGTTGCATCATATTTTAATAAACCTCTTTATATGTCCATTTTTTTCCTTGTTTTTAACATATTCTTCTTTATAGCTCCAATAGTCTTTACATAATTTAGTTCCAGATCTTATCTCGCCTTCGTATGCAAATCCCTTTATCTTCAAAACGCCAACTTGAAGAGCAAAAGGGTGGAGTAATAACTGAATCTCACGATTACTTTTACAAATATATCTATGTATGTATAAGATCATTTATAAGTTTCATCCATGGAACTAGACAAAAATAAATGTATGTGCACACACTTCACAAGCACATACACACTAAAAACAAAACACACACATGCATACATGTATACACAATTTCATACACATACACACTTATATATATGTATATCTTTACGAGTTACATATTCATATTGATAGTTAGAAAGGATGGACAAGGAATTGAAGACCGTTTTTCCCATTATATATGTTCTACAATATCTCATAGAATAATGCATATACCTGTTCATACAGCCTTTAAGAATAACCAAAATCATTCTACATTTTATTTTATCCTTAAATCAACTTACCTCCTTCCGTTTTACTGTCTTCCTTTACGCCTTTTCACTGCATTTTCAGCACATTCATAACACATGCTAGACACCATGAATATAACATGCAATCAACATAGCCTTACAAAAAAGAAAGAGAAAAAAAAAAAAAAAAAAAAACACACGCACACGCACAAGGGAGTAATCAAACTGTCATTTGGAAGCAGCTCAAATATTGCGGGTAAATTCTAAGCCCCAACAAAGCTTGCACTTATAATGGGATTTTGAGATGAAATCGTAATTCATGATTTGCCTTTTGCTTCTTGGTAATTGACTTAAGGTCTATGTCATGTCCATTTCCTGTCTTCCTCGTCTGCTACTTTTTATTCATCCTGTTCTCGTCTTTATATATTTATACAAACAAGCGTGTGTGTGTGTGTGTGTGTCATTTAATTCTCCATATCCCTCTCCCCCTCTCTACTTCTCTCCTTCTCTCCTTCTTTTTCTGCCCTCCTTTCCTTTTCTTCTCCCTGTGCCTTTCTAACTTTCTCCTTCTCCTTCTCCTTCTCCTTCTCCTTCCCTCCTTTCTCTCCATTCTTCCTCCCTATCCCTCTATCCCTTTCTCCCTCTTTCAATCTTATCCTTTCCTTGTTATTTTCCTTCTCCTTATCCCCTTGTCCCTTTTTCCTTCTCATTCCTTACTTCTTCTTTTTGCTCCATATCCCTCTCTCCCTCTTCTTCTCATTCCTTCCTTCCCTCTTCTTCTCCCTATCCCTCGCTCTTTACTTCTCTTTACTTCTCATTCCCTCCGTCCCTTTTCTTCCCCCTATCCCTCTCTCCCTCTCTCACTTTTCTTATCATTCTCTCTTTCCCTTTTCTTCACCTCCTCCCTTTCTCCTTCTCCTCCCTTCCTTTCCCCTTCCCTATATCTGTCTTTTTCTCTCTCTCACCTTTTCTTCCCCGCTTTTCTTTTCTCCTTTTTCCTCTCTCCCTCTCTCCGTCGTCTTCTCATTCCCTCTTTCTCCATTCTTCTCCCTACCCTCTCTCCCTCTCCTTCTCTTTTCCTTTCCTTTCCTCTTCCCTGTCTCTCTCTCCTTCTCCCCCTCTCCTTTTCCTCACCTATTTTCTTTTTCTTCTCCCCATCCTTCTTTTCCTCTTCTTATTATTCCCTCCTTCCCTTTTCTTCTCTTTATCCCTCTCTCTCTCCTTCCCTCCTTCCCTTTTCTTCTCCTTATCCCACCTCTTCCTCTCTTCTTCTCATTCCCTTCTTCCCTTTTCTTCTCCCTATCCCTCTCCCTTCTCTCTTCTTTTCATTCCCTTCTTCCCTTTTCTTCTCCCTATCCCTCTCCCTTCTCTCTTCTTCTCATTCCCTCCTTCCCTTTTCTTATCCCTATCCCACCTCTTCCTTCTCTCTTCTTCTCGTTCCCTCGTTCCCCTTTCTTCTCCCTATCCCACTCTCTCTCCTTCCCTCCTTCCCTTTTCTTCTCCCTCTCCCACCTCTTCCTCTCTCCCTTTCCTCACGACAACAAAACCAGGAAATTCGACAAAGCGACATAAATCATGCGCCTTGAGCAATAAACTCCGGCATTATATGACACCTGAACAAATGAACTGACTCTTGTAAATGTTTCCAAGGTCGTAAACTTCTGGATGTAAAATATAAAAGTCAGAAATATTTATTAAGTTGATATTCGGTTGTAAATACACCTGCACTTCCATGTGTGTTTGTGTGTGAGAGAGAGAGAGACAGGAAAGTGGCGAAGGGGTGGCGGGTAGGGGAGAGTATGTGCGTGTAGATGTGTGCGTGTGTGTGTGTGTTGTTGCGTGTGCGTGTACTATCTAGAATAGTGTGTTTGCATACGTGTGCAACTGTGCATGCGCATGTATGTACGTAGATGTGTATATACGACTACTTCATCTTCTGGTTTGAATTACCTCATTTATTCCAATTACCTCAAGATTTTAACTGAATGAATACCACAAGCTGCACTATAACGACCAGTGGCCTTCGAATCAGATACAACAGCATCGTCATATAACATGAATCTAACTTAGAGTTCCTTAATGGCAAAGCAATCCGATTTAACCGAAGACAAATGTCCCGTCTTCATTACACGATTCGGATTTAATAGTCGATTATTTCTCCGTCTCGAGAGGGTTGGGGGGGTGGGGGGGAAATCTGGGCTCGTTCTACTTAAAAGTCGGTTCTGTTATTAGCCTAAAGGATTATGTTTCTTTTTATATCACGTAAAGGGAGAAAGTCCCACTTGACCAGTTTCAAAGCGCAACTATTCAACCCGAATCCCTCTCCACTGCGTGACCTGGAAATTCTACTTTACCTCTTTCATCATAGAACTCTCCTTTTTTTCTCACTCTTTTCGTCTTAATTTTCTGCTGTAGGTAATGGTGACGTTAGTTTCTCTTTTGTTCTGTGTTCTAGACATGGCCTGATTAAATTCACTTTTTGAATAAGGTCTCCTCTACTGAACCCGTTCTTAACTTCGCAGTTCTCTACTACACAACCTGGAAGTAGCGTCCTCGTAACGTGGAAGAGAACGCTCACACAGAATCATTAAAAAATATATACTGTCTCAATTGCCTCTATTAAATGCGATTTACAAAACGGCGCACCAGATTTTTCGTCTGGTATCATAATGTAGAGGAATTTTGCTCTTGTTCCTTTGATCATATCTTTCGCATTTCGGAAAGAAGAGAGAAAGTGTAATGCGGGTGTGTTTGTTAATTAAGTGTATTTGTTTGTCCATGTGTATTAGTTCTTAAATTTAACAAGTATTTTTAGTTGTTTTTATTGTTCACTCTTCTATTTTTTCTCGTAAAAGTTTTTCTTTTCTTTTTAATCTACCAAGTATATCTCAATCCACAATTTTCCACTCCACTTCTGCTATAGGTTTTTGCTGGTTGTGTTTTTTTTTTTTTTTTTTTTTTTTCGCTCGAAGTGAAACTGACCCTGTCTAACCGTCTATTGTAATTTAAGGTAGTAATTTAATGCGATTAAACTCATATCCAGTTACCGTTTTAATGAAAGTTTTACAATGAGTGACAGATAAACACGAGTTTTGAGCACCGTCTTATGGCGCTGAATTTATACGAATGTGTGTGTATGTCTGTGTGTGTGTGTGTGTGTGTGTGTGTGTGTGTGTGTGTGTGTGTGTGTGTGTGTGTGTTTCTCAGTCTCCGCTTGTGTTAACAGTGTTACTACAGCCTACAGCCTACCTAAACATTTTCTTCTTCAATTTAAAATCCTTACGTCTTCAGTGTTACGTTAAACTTAGGATGTAAAGATACATTTTTATAGGATTTGCTTTTTTTTCATAATCTGCAATAATTACCAAAACATGTTGATGTATAATACAACACCAACACAACATGACATTTAACAATCTTGTTAGTCTCTCAGAGCTTTTGTAGTAATCAGCGTTAACGAGGGACTTTTCTCCCGTGGAGTATGTGTGTGATGTTTTGATATATTTTACGCTTTCTTCAAGATACATGACTACACTCCTTCAGGACAAAGATATATAGATACATACTATAAATTTGATTTTCATCTTAATAAGGATAAATCCACTAGAGGAGGAAAAGTCCCCACAAAAGAGTGAATGGATGTCATAGAAATAGCATCAGTGTAGTCAAATGCCCTTAGGCCTAACTGGCTACACACCATTAGAAAGTGTAAGCCTATTTGCAGCTCTCTATGTATGTGTGAGTATGTTTATTGTGTGTACGTGTAAGTGTCCGGAAGTATCGCTTCTAAGGCGTGTGTGATTGTTATTGGTGTATTAGGGACTGGGAAATGTCTCTCTGTTTGTGGGTCATTAGAAAAACGTGTTTTAAATGTTTGTATGGATGGGGAGGCGTACGTGTGTGTGTGTGTGTGTGTGTGTGCGTGTGTGTGTGTGTGTGAGTGTGTGCGTGTGTGTGTCTGTGTGTGTGTGTGTGTGTGTGTGTGTGTTTGTGAGTGTATGTGTGTGTGTGAGAGAGAGAGAGAGAGAGTGCGCGCGCGTGTTGAAAGTATATATAAACATATGTATATAGAGCATTGTAGATAATCTAAGTATGATGGAATGTTTGAACTTATGTAGCGTAGTTGTATATACATTTATGTAAGCAAGAGTACCCAAAAGAACTATCTGAGGACACGCAGTCGAACTCGAATCGAAATCTTAAGAAGTGTTGCGGGACGCCCGACCTCCTCGAGCAGTCAGTCGCCTGGTTGTTTCTTTCAAGAAAATTCAAACTTTACGATTTTCTTCCTTTCAACTTCGTGGTGGAAGTTGAGTGGATTAGAGAGAGAAGGGGAAAGGGAAACTCCAGAAGGGGAAAAAGGGAAAGAATTGGGTGCAGTTTTAAGAGTTATTTGAGGGAAGTGACTGACTCTAGGTTACGTGTGGATACACCATGTAAAAGTGTTAAATGCTGAAAGAGACTATTTTAATTCCTAATGGGTGAAAGATTTTATTCTAAAAAGTTAGAGGACAGGAAAATTACAATGATAATGATAATGAAATGAACTGATAAAAAAAGTTTGTTTTTAAGTCCAGAAAATACAGTATAAAAGCATATTGCGAGAATATGAACAGCAAAAACATTCCACTAAGTTGATAAATGGCAGAAAAAAAAACTAAACACAAAACATTATCATATAAACCATCTCCTAATAAATTTAACAGTATGGTTCAGTTTGTTTCCTGTCACAGTACACAATAAAGAAGTGACACGAAGGCTGGCATCTCAACCGAGACCCAAACGGTGTCGGAAAATCAATCAGTCAGGCCAACCAAGTGACACTAGAGAAGAGTGTCAAAAGGCCCCACAGAGACACGCCAAGAAAACCCTTTCTCCTCACAAGTTGGAATGTCCACGCAGTTTATACGGTTACGTAGTTTCTCTTTGTTTCTCTTTGTTTCTCCCTGTCTCTCTCTTTCTCTCTCTCTCTCTCTCTCTCTCTCTCTCTCTCTCTCTCTCTCTCTCCCTCTCACTCCCTCTCTCTCTTTTCTCTTAGTGTATTTACATGTATGAATGTACATCTCCAAGAAAAAAAACTCTATAGAGTCTTAAGAGGAGATTGAATTCTCTTCTTTTCTCAGAAGAAGAAAAAAGAAAGAAATAGAAAGAATCCCTAATACCTCTAAAAGATTCTCGGTGGCGTCTCTTTCTCTTCTTCTTTCTCTTCTTCCTCTCCTTTCTCTCACTCTTTGGCGGCCAGTTTCGCTCCCAGGTCGATCTCTCTCTCCTTTTCTCTCTTTCTCTCTCTCTCTCTCTATCTATATATATATATATATATATATATATATATATATATATATATATATATATATATATATATATATATATATATATATATGATTCTCATTTCTTCCTCACCTTCCTCCTTTTTCTTTCCCTCTACCTTCTCCTTCTCCCTCTTCTTCCTCTTCCTTTCCTCCCTCTCCCCAACCCCTCCCTCTCCCATCCTCTTATTTTTCACCTCTTTTATCTATCTATCTCTCTCTTCCTTTCCCTTCCCATTCCCTCTCCCCTTCTCCCCCTATCTCTCCCCTTTCCCTCTCCCTCCTACTCCCCCTTCCCTTCTCCCTCACTCCCTCCCTCCCTTCCTCCTACCCTCCCTCTCTCTCCTTCCCTCTCTCTCTCTCTCTCTCTCTCTCTCTCTCTCTCTCTCTCTCTCTCTCTCTCTCTCTCTCTCTCTCTCTCTCTCTCTCTCTCTCTCTCTCTCTCTCTCTCTCACACGCTCTCTCTCCCTCGCTCCTCAGCTCTGACCCAAACGCCTCAGCGAAATGACAGGGTTGAAGAGCAGAAAGGCAAATTTCTTGTTTTTCTTTTCCCGCGTCGCCATTTTGAAGAGAACTCCACTCGCCGACCGGAGAAATTTCTTCGTTATACATGAGTTTTAAAGACGGGGAAATAAGTTCGTGTTTTTGAATGAAATTTCGCTTTTAATGGTTTGGCCAATAGGTTGTTAATCTTGAATTTATGATAATGGTGTTTCATAAGTATTAAACGTAAAGTCAGGTCGGAGGAGGCAGGCTTTATATTCACGATCACTATTGACCAATCTCAAAATTTATCAATTCAAGAAGAACTGATGATAATGAGAGTAATACTGACGATAATGATAAAGAAATATAGAGATATATATATATATATATATATATATATATATATATATATATATATATATATATATAATATTGCATTGTCCTCGTGAAATAATTGAAGAACAATTCACAAAGAATAACAAAATCACTCTTCTTTTCAACCAAATATACATTCAAAAGAAACATGACATCGTCCCCCCTTTACGCAAATCACTCTCGCAGAGAATTTCAAAAGGAAATTCTAAAAATACACGGAATAGATAGACTTTTATGAGATCCTTTTTAAATATAAATACAAAAGCCAGACGCATCCACATTTCATACCAAATGACCGACATAGAGAAATCGAAACAACGAAATCAATTGCAATATGGAATAGGATGAATCGAAAAAGGATATAGTAATAATAAGATGAAAATAGTCAGAAGAGATGGACATTTTAAAAAGAAAAGGCAATCCCTCTTTCAAGTGAAACAAATATCCTAGACCGCATCCTTCTCGCTATGAGAATAAATAGAATAACAACAAGAGAGGAAATAGACCGATGAGATGGATACAAATGAGTCTATATCAATCACAGGATCAATGGCATTCTTCGAAACCGATAGAGAGAAAGGGAGGGAAGGGGAAAAGAGAG
>BOPN01002451.1:32557-35057 GCA_017312705.2 Penaeus japonicus
TATGAAGAAGGGGAGGGGGGAGTGAGGTAATTGGAGGAAGAGGTAGATGTAAGAGGAGGAGAAGGAAGAGAGATAAGAAGAAGGGGAGGGGGGAGTGAGGTAAGAGGTGGAGGAGGAAGAGGAGAGGTAGTAAAAGGAGGAAGAGAGGGAAGAGGAGGAGGAGCGGGAGTAGGAGCTGTGTCGCAAGCTCGTCCTTCTTAAAGACGAAGAGCATAAATTTCACGCAGATTGGAGCTGTCGAACCTCAGGCCCAAGATTTTTCTCTGTGTCTTTTATTATGCACGATTTTTCTTTATTGTTTTTTTTCTTCTTCATATCCGTCTTCTAAGTCCTTTCGGTTTTGTTTTTAGTCTCCTTTTTAGGGGGGGTGAGAGGGGGAGGGGGAGGGGGGAGTGTTCTTGTTTTCGTTCGTATTTTTCGCGGTGGTTTCTCTGGTGACTGAAATTCTTCGTTTTTTTTTGTTTTTTTTCTCTTCCTCTTTTTTTTCCTTTTTGCTTCTCATTTAACTTCGTTTTGTTGTCTTCCTCTGCCTCCTTTCCGAACATCTCTTTCTCCCCTTTTCATACTGCCACTTCTTCCAACAGCTCCACCTCTTCTTCTCCCTCCTGCACCGTCCCTTCATCCACTTCTTCCATCTCCACCACCTCCACTCCACTCTTGTAATTCCTTCTCTATCCACCACCACCATCTCCACTAAACCTACTTCCACTTCCGTCTCCATCCCCCATCATCTCCACCCCCCCCCATCACCTTACCCCTCCCTTTCATTCCATCCACCCTCCTCCCCCCCACCTTACACCTCCCTCATCGTCCACCCCTCCACCACACTACCCCCCACCTCCCCACCACCATGCATAACCCTCCCCCCACCCCTCCCCCTCTAATCCCTCCCCACCACCCCCCTTTTGTGCGACTCAGAAGGTGGAGAGTGTGTGACATACTTGTGCAAGAAGCCACACACAGGTCTGGACGCAAAGAAAACGGAGACTTGAAGAGATTTCCTAAAGGGAAGGAGTCGAGAGGGAGACGAAGATGGACTGAAGGAATGAGGGAAGGCAGCGTGGGAGGAGGGGACGGGATTTAGGGAGGGAGGGAGGGAAGGGAGGGAAGGGGTTATGGAGGGAGGGATGGGGGAGGGTGGAAGGGAGGGAGGGAGGTAGGAGGGATGGGGTAGGGAAGGAGGGAGGGAGAAGGGAGGAGAGAAGAGGGAAGGGAGGACGGTATGAGTGATGGACGAAGGGAGGGGGTAAGGAGGAAAGGACAGATGGAGGAAGGGAAAACGAGGGAGGAGCGAAAGAAAGAGGGAGTGAAGGAGAGGGAGGTTGAAGAGGGAAGGGAAGGGAGGAGATGAGGAATCAGAACTAGGGAGGGAAGAGGAAGACAGAGAGAGAGAGAGAGTGAGAGGCGGGTGGTAAGAGTGAGAGAGAACAGGGGAAGGGGAGGGAGGGAGGAGGGGAGGGAGGGAGGGGATGAAGAATGGGGTGATGGACTCCAGGAGAGAGAGGGGAGATGAGAAACAGGGAGGGGGTGAGGGAGGAAGGGGTCAAACCATCACAAAACTGACCACAAACTTTTGTCACCCTATCTTTCTCCTCCTCCTCTAGATCCTACTCTCCTCCTCCTCCTCCTCCTCCTCCCCCATCCTCCTCCTACTCCTCCTCCTCCTCCTTCCCCTCCTCCTCCTTCACTTCTTCCTCCTCATCATCCTACTCATACTCTCCCCCTCCCTCTCCTCCTCCTTCACCTCGTATCATCATCATCCTACGCTCCCCTCCTCCTCCTTTTCCCCTTGCCCCATCCGCCTTCTCCTCCTTTTCCCCCTGCCCCATCCTCCTTCTCTCCCCCCCTCCTCCTTCCCCCTCTCCTACTCCTCCTTCTCCTTCTCCTTCACCCCCTCCCCCTCCTTCCCTCAAAGTCCTTCGTCTCGACCAATGCCTTTGCCCGAAATTGTTCGCATTGTTGAATTAAGACCGCCCCCCCCCACCCTACCACCCCTATTTTTATCTCCCCATCTCCCCCTCTTGCTTCTTTTTTCTCCTTCTTCTTCCTCTCCTTCGTCATCTCTTTCTTCCTCTTCTTGGACCTCTCAAATCAAAGGGGGATTAAAGGAGTCCTTCTAGAAATAACACGAGCGAAAGGATTCCCAAACTCCCTTTTTACCGAAGCTCCAAAGGAAGGTTTCGAAGCCTTGAAGGAGTCGGGTCATGCTTCGAACGAAAAAAAAGACTCATGTTTATTTCTGTTTGTTGTTGTTGCAGTTGTTGTTGTTGTCGAAAAGATTGCCAAGGAGGACAAAACCTTACCACAAAGCCATCGGGGAGAAGGGGGAAGGAGGAGGAGGAGGAGGAGGAGGAGGAAGAGTGGGGGTATGGGGGACGCGTGGGAGGGGGGGAGGAACAGGATTGGATGGAGGGAGGGTTGCAGGGGTGGGGGGGAGAGGTCGCTTGCCTTGGGTTTACAAAGATTGGATTTGTGTAAGAGCGGAATCTATCGCCACATC
>BOPN01002451.1:45057-47557 GCA_017312705.2 Penaeus japonicus
TATCTGTCAGAGCATTAATGTCTGCTTAGAATATTCCTCCATCGCTTCCTTATTCTATTTCTTTTCTTTCTTTCTTTTTGTTGTTTATTGTTTGTTTGGATCATCCTTTTATTTGTGTTATCGATTATTATATCATGAAAACGGATTACATTATGCGTTCAAGGGAATTGAAAGGAGTTCAGTATCTTCTAAAATGAGAGATTTTTTTATTTATCTATTCATTTATTCATCTACCTATTTATTCATTTATTTTGTTATTTATCTATTCACTTATCTATTCATTCCTTCATTTATTCATTCATTTACTATGTTTGTTAGTTTGTCTGTTATCTACCTATTTCCCCTTTTATTTATTTTTTTCTGTGGAGGAGAATCGGATGGAAGAGAAACGGAATAGGGAAGGCGGAGAAGAGGGGGGCAGAAGAGGGGGAATAGAACGAAGAGGGGAAGGGAAGAAAGATGGGAGGGAAAGAAATGGAAGAGGGAGTGGAGGGAAAGAGGAAGAGTAGAGAGAAGAGGGGAAAGGAAGACGGAGAAGAAATAGAAGAGGAAGGAAGAGGGAGTAGAGAGAGAAGATAGGAAAGAGATAGAAGAGAGAGAAGGGGTTAAGAAAGGGATGATGGAGATGAGGAAAGAGAGAGAAGAAGGAAAGAGGGAAGGAGAAGAAGGGAGGAGGAGTATCAGGAAACAAAGCAAGAAATAGAGGGGGGAAATGGGACAAGAAATAAAGAAAAGAAAAAAAGAAAGAAGAGGCCGAAGAAAGGGAAATTGAGAGAAGGAGAAAATAAGAAGGAAGGGGTATGAGTAAAAGAGGAAACGAGAGACAAAGGGGAGGGGAAAGGCGAAAAATGAGGAAAACGTAACGAATCTGCCAACGACACACCATATTCAACAGCTGTTTTTTTTTTGTTTTTTTTTCCTCTTAAGTTTTTTTTTTCCTTTAAGTTCTTCCTTTATGGGTTTTATCATATTATCAAAATAATCAATAATAGAATTCGATAACCGTTAAGTTGTCCTGTTTTTTTTCTGCCATCGAAGCGGAAAAACGCTCAACGGGTAAAATAGATTTGTTTTAAACTCCCTCCCCCTTTCTTTTCCTCTCCTCCTCTCCCTCTTCTACCTTTTTTTTCCTCCTCACTATTTTATCTTTCTTTCCCTTATCCTTCACTCCCCCCTTCTCTTCTTCCTCTTCCTTATCCTCCTCTTCCTAATCCTCCTCTTACCCTTACTCTTCCCCCTACTCTTCGTCATCTATTCCTATTCCTCCATATCGTCTTCTCTGCCCCTCCTCCTCCTCTACCTCCTCCTCTTCTTCTTTCCTTTCTTCCTCCTCCTCTTCCTCCTCTTCCTCCTATTCTTACTCATCCTCCTCCTCATCCTCCTCATTCTCTCCATTCTTCCTTCATCCTTTTTTCCTTTCTCTATTACCCCCGCCCTTCTTCTTTCCTTTCCTTCCTCCCTCTCTCTCTTCCTCCTTCCTTCCTTTACTCCTTCTACATCCTTCCTTGCCTCCCTCACTCCATCCATCCAACCCTCCTTCCACCCCCCCCCCCTCTCCCCAACCATCTATCTATCCTTCTCTCCCTCCCTTCCTCTCTCCATCTACCCAACCCTCTCTCCACTCCTCCCTCCCTGCCTCCCTCCCTCCCTCCCTCCCTCTATCCAACCCTCCATCCATTCCTCCCTCCTTCCCTCCATTACTCCCTCCCATCCATCCCTCCATCTATCCAACCCTCCCTTCAATCCTCCCTCCCTCCCCTCCACTCTCCCTTACCTACTCCTTCTCTTCCTCCTCCCCCTCTTCCTTCCCCTTCTCTATCCACTCCTCCCTCCCTTCCTCCCTCCCTCTCTCCACTCTCCCCTCCCCTCCTCCTTCCCCTCTTCCCCCTCCCTTCCTCCTTCCCCTCTTCCCCCTCCCCTCCTCCTTCCCCTCTCTCCCCTCCCCCTTGCTTCCCCTCTTCCCCCTCCCCTCCTCCCTCCCCTCCTCCTTCCCCTCTCTTTCCCCTCCCCTCCTCCTTCCCCTCTCTTCCCCCTCCCCTCCTCCTTCCCCTCTTCCCCCTCCCTCCCTCCTTCTATCCAACCCTCCCCCCATTCCTCCCTCCCTCCCTCCCTCTCCTTCTCCTTCCCCTCTTCCCCCTCCCCTCCTCCTTCCCCTCTCTCCCCTCCCGTCCTCCTCCCCTCCCTCCTCTCCCCTCCTCCTTCCCCTCTCTCCCCTCCCGTCCTCCTCCCCCTCCCTCCTCTCCCCTCCTCTTTCCCCTCTTCCCCCTCCCCTCCTCCCTCCCTCCCTCCATCTATCCAACCCTCCCCCCATTCCTCCCTCCCTCCCTTCCTCCCTCCCTCTCTCCACTCCCCCTTCCCCTCCCCTCCTCCTTCCCCTCTCCTTCCTCCCCTCCTCCCTCCTCTCCCCTCCTCCTACCCCTCTTACCCCTCTTCCCCCTCTCCCCTCCTCGGCCAGGCACTCGACGGGTGAGGCAGACATCGAGAGTGTCTCCTCCTCCTC
>BOPN01002451.1:79201-84201 GCA_017312705.2 Penaeus japonicus
TTATGCTAGACTTTGTTTTAGCAGATGCTGAGCGTAACAAGAAAAAGCAATAAAATATTCTAATTCAAGTATTCCTCTGAAGGGCCTGTGTCCATCCACAGTCCATTGTGTTTCAAAACTGGAGGAAAAATAGCGCGCTCTACGGCTGACGGATGTAAACAATGAAGTCGAGCACTAACAAATTTTATCTATGGAAATAAAATTTAAATTTACAGATTTCTCTTTGCCAATTTTAAGCTATAAATAAGAAAAGTAAATTTCATTATATTTGAATATTTTTAATGATCTAAAACAAATACAAACATTTAAAAATATAGTTCTTGATTTGATTATGCTTGGCCAATAAGGTGACGGGAATGTTTCACGCGGAAACTCAGAATTATCGTCTGACTAGAAAGATGCCAATTCGCTCAAAAATTTACAATTTTTCAGAATATTGAAAGAAAAGTGCTAGTGTGATAGCGCCTTAAGTGTTGGGGAAAAAAAAAAAATAATAATAAAAAATAAAAATCAGTGGGTTGGGTTTTTCAGTTTTATATTTAGCTATACCAATTAATCTCAAGCTCTCATATCTGAAAAAATTGTTGAATAATTTCAAAAGAATACAAAAATTTGGGGGTCAACCTATGAATTACATTTAGGAATCTAATTATCATAATTTTTTTCCACTTGGCTGAAACAATATATCAGTTTATTTTATATAAAACTCTAGTTGCTCAGTATGATAACAATTACTTTGATCAGTTATTTTTCCAGTAAAAAATGTGAAAAAGATATATATATACTTACCTAGAGCATCAAACTGTTCTTTGATTTGGAAGGCTAATTCCCTCGTCGGTGTTAAGACGAGGCAGAATAGGCGCTGTGGTCTTGCTATTAAAGCTTGAAGGACAGGAAGTATAAATGCCCCAGTTTTTCCTGAGCCAGTTTCGGCCAGGCCAATTACATCACGATCTGCAGAAAGAGCATTGTATGAACAATCTTAAATATTTAACCCATTCACGCCGGATCATGTGCTGACACGTTACATGGTTTTTGCGTCAGACGTTGGCGAGGAGACATTTGGTCAAGGCCGGCACTCGGGGTGAGCGAGTGGACAGCCCATTCAGAGCCGGAATCTCCCCGCCATGAAAGGGTTAATGGATACAATACTCAAAATCAGGCCACAAATATCTCTGAATTATTATTATTTATTATTTTTTTTTTTAATGAAATATACAGTATTGTGCATAATTCAATACAAATGACCTTCATGAGTCTATGTAGTACCTATCATGAGCTTACAGAGATATGGCAACAACACAAGCAGTGTCACTAGTTTTTGCTCATATGAAACCAAAACTTTCAACCCTTTTCTTTGTGAAAATGTACTGTAAAATTAAAATTTAACATGTCAGGAGAGAGAAAAGGAAAATGGATAAAATGGATAACAATTATATTGACATATTCTGCTAAACACATACAAAGCTGTAACCCTGATCCAAAGGACTGATGATAACTGTCATGAATTTCATTAGACTTACCTTTTAATGCAACTGGTATGGCAGCTTTCTGAATGGGTGTTGGACTTGTCCAACCTAGTTGTTTGCAAGCCAAACATAGTTCATCAATGACACCCTGCAAAACAAAGATTCCCATCAGACATTACAAAATCAAAGAGGAGCAATGTAATACCGAGAACACGGCCATTATAAGTATGCTATGTATAATCACAGAGATGGCCCAAAATCTGAATTCTAACAGAGTCCAATGAGTGTCAAGGAATCTGCACTCCAGGAGGGCCACTAACACAAGTTAAGCATGAAAAAAAGTAAAATAGCTTATATCAATTTTAGGATATTTCTATCCTACAATTTTACAAGGCATCACAAGGAATCCACAAAAAACAAAATTTGAATACAAGGATGTGGACCGGTTTTGTTCAATTACTGTCATCTCACCATTTACCCCAGAGTCATTAGTACTAAATTTTTTTATATCATTTAGTTGCAGTTAATATACTTAAAAAGAAAATAGAGTCTGGAATCAGTAAGTAGATAAAAGCTTAAAATCTTTTCATTTATGACCTTTCATATACATATTGAAAATAGAGTAGATATCTGATAATATTCACAACAACTTTCATCCTGTTTTGATAAACAAGTGACTGATGTGTTTTTGTTTTACTGGATGTATAATTGTTCAAAAAAGAGCTATCAACCAGAAAAAACAATCACAAGATGTTGACTTCATCCACTATCAACAAACAATGAGAACTTGTATTGACAAGCCAATGAAAGCAGTTTCCTATTTTAGAGAATCCAATATAATGAGACTTTATATTGTCTCAAAGATAATTATCAATAAATTATGAAGTCTATTATGCAAGACAAATACATGAACAATGTTACTAAGTCATTTTTACCCTTTCATTGCTCCTCCCTCATAACAATCATTCTACCGGAAACGAGGCGGTATGCAATTATACAAACAAGGCCGGCTTAAATTATGACGGTGACGAGGTGACCTATGACATTACCTTTTGACTAAAATCACTCTTAGCCTGACCTTTGTTGACTCAACATGCCACGCATTCTTGCTACTCTGCCGGCCGACCATCTGGCCGCAGAAGCGATCTCTTACCACCGACTGCCTCGAGGGGAGCCCATGCCCATGAGGGATTCATGTCTTTCATGGGTGAGCCTCAAGCATCAACTTCCTACGAACCCATTGTCGCTCCAGCACCTTCCGTTCCCTTGTTAGGAGATTCCGACTGGGAGGACAAGGATGAAGTAGATGATTCTGACTACTTCAACGACGGGGACGATGATCAAGATAGTGACTGCAGCTTTGAAGAGTTGGACCAGGATGAAGTCACTCTTGACGACGTTTCAGCCCACGACACCTCCATCGACTCCGACAAGCCTTTGTCGGAGGTCGCCCGCGGCCTGCAATGCCCCTGGGTCGCAGGGATGGAAAGGATGGCATAAGGAGGAGAATGTGCCGCGTCGCCACGCCTTTAGCGTTTCTCCTGGACTGAAGGAAAACTTGGCCTTGAAGAGGACTCAACAGCTAAGGGAATCTTCGACTGCCTCTTCCCCCGAGCTATGGCAGACAATGGAGGCGGAAACCAACCTCTACGTCCGGCAGCACCCGCCCAAGCCATCCGCTCATATGAAAGCCTGGGAAGACACCACCACACAGGAGTTGCAGAGATATATAGCTCTGCGTCTTCTGATGGGCATTCAGCCTAGACCCACCTACAGATTCTACTAGTCTGAGAACCCCCTTGTCAACAGCCGAATCTTCCGTGAGACCATGACCCGCAACCGCTACGATTTGCTGACTTCATATCTTCATTTTAGTGACAACAACGATCGGGCAGCAACAGACGACCGCTTGTGGAAGCTAAGGCCAGTTATTGACACGCTGCAGAGCACCTTCAAGGACGTTTTCATCCCAAAGAGGAATATCGACATAGATGAATCATTGTGGGCTTACAGAGGACATCACCATGTAGTACAGTATAATCCTTCGAAAAAGACCCGCTTCAGCATGAAAGTATACAAATTAGGTGGAAGTGATGGAAAAGCAGCTGGTTACACCTCAGCCTTCAAGATTTACATGGGACAAGACAGGAGTGAGGTCCCCGCGAGTATGAAGGCGGTAACTGATCTCATGCACAAAGTGGGCTTGTTTGAGAAGGGGTATCAGACTCAATAGAAAACATATGCCGAAAGACCTCTCCGTGAGAAAGAAGGGAGAGGTCGACATAGGGACTTCCAGAACAGGGTTGCTGTCCATGGCATGGATGGACAAAAAACAAGTGAATGTTGTGTCTACCATGCACACAGGGAATGAAATGGTTGACCTCCCTCCCAACAGAAGTGGGGAGGTAAAAAACGAAACCCTTATCTGTCGTCGATTACAACAACAGGATGAAGGTGGTCGACATCAGTGACCAGTTGGCTCAATCTTACCATTCAGCCCAGAAAATGAACAAATGGTATATCAAGCTATTCTATAACCAGCTCGATTGAAAATGCACATGCAGTACATAAGTGGCTGGGTGGAAAGATGAGCCTGGATTTCTGCATCCAGCTGGTTGCACAGTTGCTGCAGCGCCCAACAGGGACGATGGAGAGAAGAAGTCTTACCCCTCATTGCACTGTCACACTAGTACGATCTCCTCGATCACCAAAATCCCAAGAGAGATCTAATCCTGCCACTCATAACCTCCATATGAACATCGGAGGGAAGTACCGGTGGTGCAAACACTGCAGGAAAACCAGAGGGAAAAGGATAATGTCACGTTATGTTTGCAGGGTATGCAATGTAGCACTGTGCGCTACGTGTTTCAGCCCTTACCATGGTGCACTGTAAAATTCCTGCAACTGTATGAATACGTGTATATATCATATTTTTATGTATTCTTTACATATTTTCTATGAAAAAATAAAAATTGGATGTAGAACTTTGATTCTGTAAAAAACATACCTTCTTTTTACACATGACAGAAAGGAAAGAAAAATTATTCATTTTCATTTTTATTCATTTGAAGATAGTATAACCATACTACAAAAGCTGGCATATTCCCCTAGAATACCTCATATGGAGAGTATGGATAAAAGATAAGATTAAAAAAAAAAAAAAAAGGAAAAATTATGAGAAATCGAATAGATTTTCCAATATAAGGTTGCAAAAAGCAGTTTATTAGTGATTTGATACATACAGTTTTCATCAATCTTAGTAAAAACAAGAAGCATTGGAGTAATCCCGCACTGTGTGCGCACAGCGCGTAACCACCCCACCCGATAAGTCCCTGGAATACGAGTTTAGGCCTACGCGGTAGCCTCCCGGATGTGCATCGCAGGCCAGGGATCTTCGACCCGGAGGATTTGGGTTAAATGTTTTCATGTTGTCCTTTACATGTTTTTAGTACATACTTGTTACATTTAAGCCAGCTTTATCCCCATAATTTCCCTCTCATACTTCATGACTTACTCCCTTACTCTCAGAAC
>BOPN01002451.1:101701-104201 GCA_017312705.2 Penaeus japonicus
GAGAGTGAGGGAGAGGGTGAGATTGAGAGAGAGGGAGAGGGTGAGGGTGAGTGAGAGAGTAAGGGAGAGAGAGAGATAGGGTGAGGGTGAGAGTGACAGTAAGGGAGAGAGAGAGGGATAGGTTGAGAGTGAGGGTGAGGGTGAGAGTGAGAGAGAGGGTGAGGGTGAGTGACAGTAAGGGAGAGAGTGAAGGATAGGTTGAGAGTGAGGGAGAGGGTGAGAGTGAGAGAGAGACTTATTTTGTGTTTTTGAGGGTGAGAGTGAGAGTTAGGGTTTGGGTAAGGGTAAGGTAGAGGGTGTGGAGAGGGAGAAGGGAAATTGAGTTGACAGTGAGAGGGAGACTTATTTTGTGTTTTTGTTTTTTGTTGTCCCTTTTTTTTATTGAAGCAGAATATGCCCGTTTACTCACTCGTTAATTAAGATGCAAGGTATTCAGTGACACGTCATTGAAATTCACATCTCGCGTTTACATTTCCAAAAGCGACGAGAAATGATCCTTTGACCCATGACCGATGAGGCGTCCCACACACGCGAAAAAAAGATACTTTCACCCATCACGTGGGACGCTCCTGCAGCACATGAGCTGTGTTCATGGAGGAGGTGTGAGGTCTTCTTGGTTTGCCTTGATATCGGACCTTGTCTGTTACTCTTGGCGGTGTGTTTGTTTGGCTTGGATCGTGCAATTCATCTGTGATGGGGTTTTTGTTTTATTCGATGACACGTGCAGGTATATGCGCACGCACGCGCGCACACACACACACGCACGCACGCACGCACGCACGCACGCACGCACGCACGCACGCACACACACACACACACACACACACACACACACACACACACACACACACACACACACACACACACACACACATACTAATATAAGATTATAAGAATAATGATGATAGTAATAATTTTTATTATGTTGTTATAATAATGGGAGTGATTATGATAATGGTGATAGCAATAGTAATTGTGATAATGTACAACCATGAAGACGACAAGAGTATTATTGTTGATTGTAACAATGTTGATAATGGTAATGATTAAGATAATACTATGGTGATAGTAACAATAATTGTCATCCTATTAACAATGACGGTAATGGTGATAATAATGATGATAATAGTGATAATGATAAGGATAATTATGATAGTAGTAATGATAATTGTGATATTGATCATAGTCCCAATAATGATGATGATGATCAATAGATTCATCATTATACAGCCAAAAGATCATGCCAACAATGATGAATGAATTCACAAGCCACTGCATTTTATCATTCATTTATGTATGAACATCTGGTCCAATTATTCATATTTATCTTTGTTTTTGTGGTGTATATTTCATCCGTCGTTCGGTTGGCCTTATTTTGATGGGGTTCTTTGTTTTGATCTCTTTGTGACTCTTATCACCACGTGGTATGTGTGTTATTATTAGATGAGGGATGAAGGGGAAGGAAGAGGAAGAGGTAGGGAAAGGGAGAGGGTTAAGAGGAATAGGAAGGGAAAGGGAAAGGAAGAGGAAGAGGAAGGGGGAAGGAAGAGAAGGGCGATATGTGTATTATCATTGGAAGAGGGATGAAGGGGAAGGAAGAGGAAGAGGTAGGGAAAGGGAGAAGGTTAAGAGGAATAGGAAGGGAAAGGGAGATGAAGAGGAAGAGGAAGAGGAAGGGAAAAGGAAGGGGGAAGGAAGAGGAGGGCGATATGTGTATTATCATTAGATGAGGGATGAAGGGGAAGGAAGAGGAAGAGGTAGGGAAAGGGAGAGGGTTAAGAGGGATAGGAAGGGAAAGGAAGAGGAAGAGGAAGGGGGAAGGAAGAGAAGGGCGATATGTGTATTATCATTGGAAGAGGGATGAAGGGGAAGGAAGAGGAAGAGGTAGGGAAAGGGAGAGGGTTAAGAGGGATAGGAAGGGAAAGGGAGAGGAAGAGGAAAAGGAAGGGAAAATGAAGTGAAAATGAAGGGGGAAGGAAGAGGAGGGCGATATGTGTATTATCATTAGATGAGGGATGAAGGGGAAGGAAGAGGAAGAGGTAGGGAAAGGGAGAGGGTTAAGAGGGATAGGAAGGGAAAGGGAGAGGAAGAGGAAGGGAGAATGAAGGGGGGAGGAAGAGGAGGGCGAAGCATTGGAAGGGAAAGGAAAAGGAAGAAGAGGAAGAGAAAAGGGAAAGGGAAAGGAAAGGAAGTGGAAGAGGAAGGGAAAGGAAAAGGAGGAAGAGGAAGGAGGGAAAGGGAAGGGGAAAAGGAGAGGAATTGGAAGGGAAAGGGAAATGAATTAGAACAAGAGGAATAAGAAAGGAAACGGAAAGGGAAATCAAGAAGAAAGGAAAGGAGAAAGGGAGAAGAGGAAGGTGGGAGGAGGGAGAAGAGGGGAGAGAGTGAGGGTGTAGGATGGAGACAGAGAGGTAAAGCCAGACAGAGAGAGGGAGAGAGAGAGAGAGAGAGAGAGAGAGAGAGAGAGAGAGAGAGAGAGAGAGAGAGAGAGAGAGAGAGA
>BOPN01002451.1:136701-144201 GCA_017312705.2 Penaeus japonicus
CTCCTCCTCCTCCTTTCCTTCCTCCTTCCCCTCCTCCTATTCCTCCTCCTTCTTCTTCCCCTCCTCCTTTCCTTCCTCCCTCCCTCCTTCCTCCCTCCCTCCTTCCTCCTCCTCCTCCTCCTCCTCCTCCTCCTCCTCCTCCTCCTCCTTCTCTTTCCCCTCCTCCTTTCCTTCCTCCCTCCTCCTCCTCCTCCTCCTCCTCCTCCTTCTCTTTCCCCTCCTCCTTTCCTCCCTCCCTCCCTTCTCCTCCTCCTCCTCCTCCTCTTCCTCCTCCTCCTCCTCCTCCTCCTTCTCTTTCCTCTCCTCCTTTCCTTCCTCCCTCCTCCTCCTTCTCCTTCCCCTCCTCCCCCCCCCCCCCCCACCTCCTCCTCCTCCTCCTCCTCCTCCCCCTCCTCCTCCTCCTCCTCCTCCTTCTCCTCCCCTTCTTCCTCCTTCTCCTCCTCCTCTCCTCTCTCCTCCTCCTCCCTCCTCCCCCCTCCTCCCCCCACCCCCCCTCCTCCTCCCTTCTCCTTCCCCTCCCTCCCCCCCTCCTCCCCCCATCCCTCCTCCTCCCTCCCCCTCCCTCTCCCCCTCTCCCTCTCCCTCCCCCTCTCCCTCTCCCTCCTCTTCCCCCACCCCTCCTCCTCCCCCTCCCTCCCCCCTCCCCCTCCCCCTCCCCCTGATCTTCTTACTCCTGTCATCTTTTCTAACGTATTATCTTCCCTCTTTCCAGAAGGAGCGGATCAAGGAGGTGCAAGAGAGGGTTTCGCTCCTCAAGCTGGTTATCGACGGAACCAAAGAGGATGTCGCACAGGGTAGGTTTTGGTTGGGTCCGTTACCATTGTTTTATTATGATTGTTGTTATTGTTGTTGTTATTAGCAGCAGTACTGGTATTAGTGTTGATATTGTTTTTGTTAGTGGTAGTAGTAGTAGTATTGTTTTTGATTTATTATTATTATTATTGTTATTGTTATTATTATTATTATTATTGTTATTATTATTATTGTTATTGTTATTGTTATTATTGTTATTGTTATCATCATTATTGATATGATTATCATTATTATTAATATTATCTTTATCATCATTATTATCTTAATGATTATTATTATTATTATTATTATTATTATTATTATTATTATTATAATTATTATTACTAATATTAATATCATCATCATCATCATCATCATCATCATCATCATCATCATCATCATATTCATCCTCATCCTCATCATCTTTTTATCCCAAAAAGGAAGGCAATTATTTTGTCTATTTTTATTGGTTGGTCTTTCGGTTATTTAATTTGTTAGGAGATTTACATGTAAGGTTGCTGATGAATCATGATGAAATTCTATGGACAAAGATAGATAGTTATCATAGCTTCTCATTTATTTATTATTATTATTATTTATTTATTTATTTTTTATTTTTTTTTTTATCTTATCCATTTAAATCACCGCTTCGAAATCAGAATGTGCCATGGTCGACTGGATTGGTCAACTTTGTAAATGCTATGTCATACATTTGCAATTGCAGTGAAAACCCAAAGTGCTGAGCTTTGCAACACCAACGCCATGCGGAGGCAGCAACTTCCTGTCTTCATGCAGAGACTGTCAAAGATGAGGAAGATCCTGCAACAGTACCAGGAGAAGGTAAAACCAAACCTTACCTAACCCAGACTAACCCAAGCTAGCCTAAGCTAACCCAATTCTGTTAAAATCTGCTAAATACAACCCAATCTAACCCGCCTGCCACCTTCTTCGTCTTCTGCTTTCTCTTTTTCTCCTTCTTCTTCTTCTTTTTCTTCTTCTTCTTCTTCTTCTTCTTCTTCTTTTTCCCCTCCTCTTCCTTCTCCTTCTCCTCCTCCTCCTCCTCCTCCTCCTCCTCCTCCTCCTCCTCCTCCTCCTCCTCCTCCTCCTCCTCCTCCTCCTCCTCCTCCTCCTCCTCCTCCTCCTCCTCCTCCTCCTCTTCCTCCTTCTTCTCCTTCTCCTTCTCCTCCTCCTCCTCCTCCTCCTCCTCCCCCCCCCCCTCCCCCCCCCCCCCCCTCTCCCCCCCCCCCCCCTCCTCCTCCTCCTCCTCCTCCTCCTCCTCCTCCTCCTCCTCCTCCTCCTCCTCCTCCTCCTCCTCCTCCTCCTCCTCCTCCTCCCCCCCTCTCCTCCTCCTCCTCCTCCTCCCCTCCCCCCCCCCCCCCCTCCTCCCCCCCCCCCCCTCCCCCTCCTCCTCCTCCTCCTCCCCTCCTCCTCCTCCTCCTCCTCCTCCTCCTCCTCCCTCCTCCTCCCTCCCCCCCCTCTCCTCCTCCTCCTCCTCCTCCTCCTACTCTTCCTCTCCTCCTCCCTCCCTCCTCATCCTCCTCATCCTCCTCATCCCTCCCCCCCTCCTCCTCTCCTCCTCCTCCTCCTCCTCCCTCCCCCTCCTCCTCCCTCTCTCCTCCTCCTCCCCCTCCTCCTCCTCCTCCTCCCTCCCTCCTCCTCCTCCTCCTCCTCCTCCTCCTCCTCCTCCTCCTCCTCCTCCTCCTCCTCCTCCTCCCTCTCCCCCTCCTCCTCCTCCTCCTCCTCCTCCTCCTCCTCCTCCTCCTCCTCCTCCTCCTCCTCCTCCCTCTCCTCCTCCTCCTCTCCTCCTCCTCCTCCTCCTCCTCCTCCTCCTCCTCCTCCTCCTCCTCCTCCTTCTCCTCCTCCTCCCCCTCCTCCTCCTCCTCCTCCTCCTCCTCCCCCCCCTCCTCCTCCTCCTCCTCCTCCTCCTCCTCCTCCTCCTCCTCCCCCCCTTCCTCCTCCTCCTCCTCCTCCTCCTCCTCCTCCTCCTCCTCCCCCTCCCCCCTCCTCCCCCTCCCCCCTCCTCCCTCCTCCTCCCCCTCCTCCTCCTCCTCCTCCTCCTCCTCCTCCCTCCTCCTCCTCCTCCATCTCCTCCCCCTCCCCCCCCCCCCTCCCTCCTCCCTCCTCCTCCTCCTCCTCCTCCTCCTCCTCCTCCTCCTCCTCCTCCTCCTCCTCCTCCTCCTCCTCCTCCTCCTCCTCCTCCACCTACTCCTCTACCACCTCCTCTTGCTTATTGAGATTCAAAGTCTGTAAATGAAAGTCAAACTATGCAGACTGAAAATATAATCAATTATTTTCATGGCAAACACATGAGATATGATATATTTTTGTTGTCGTTATTGTTTTTAAACTAGACTTTGGTTACAGATTCGCGACAAGAGAGAACACCTAGCTATCAGTGAGGCTCAACTAAAGGGTGTTGTTCGTGGCAATATAAGACAGCTAACGAGATACATATTCCCAATTACAGAAGTCCAGCCAGCTAGAAGGTAGTGCGAAAAGTTGGAAGATTTTGTTATTTTGTCATGTTGAGTTTTGAGAAACTTTTTTTTTTTTTGCCAGGATATAAACTTAATACTTATCATGATATTGGTTGAAATTTAGAGTCATAAGAGATTCCACCTGTGTACATAAGTTTTAAATTATTTAAAAGTATGTTTATTACTGAGAAGTTATTTGATCAATCCTATTTAAAAATCAAACCGCCAAGAGAAAATCACAAAATTGAAAATTGATCCTTCAGTTTGAAAAAGTTGCAAACAGCATGACACCAAATTTTGTTCTTTTTCAGTGTGGATACAGATCCAGAGCACCTTGACACCGTATCAGCAATTGCAGAGGCATCACAGACCACATATGTGCGAGGTCGCTGGGTATACACAGATACATCCCATGAGACACAGTATCGCATTGTTCACCCGATGTTACCTGGATCTGGCGACTACTCTGCCTATAATCTTTTGTGTATGTTCTAATTTGATGCTTCGTTTGTGTTAGTCCTACAGTCAGAGTGTTATAATACTTAGATTTTTAGTCTATTATGCCATGTTGTCATTGCATTCTTCTTTTTTATAGCTGTGTGTGCAAGTGGAGGAGAGTGTGAAGAGAGTGATGGAGAGGAGAGATCTGGAGGCTACAGTATTTGTGCTGGCCTTACTTACCTCACACAGCTTGTCAACACACTCGCATTTTATCTAGATGTTACTTTACCAAAGAAGCTGTGCTACAGGTAATGACCAGGTTATTGGTTGTACAGGATGTTTACTTCTTGATGTATTAATATATAGGAAATTTTTGAGACACATGACTTACTTGGTTTATCATTGCTGAAGTTTGACTTTCAAAAGATAATTATTGTTAATTAACCCACACAGGACGGGTGGTACAGCATGTGTACCGCGCATTCAAAAGCCCAGTTGCCGGGCGGCACAGTATTGTGCCAGCTATTCAATTGATTTAGGCCTAATAATTCGAACGCCCCGGCATTTGGACATTCTAGGCTAGAAATCCCCCGTCGGGAATGGGTTAAAGAGAGAGAAAATTTATGTAATCTTTTTTTATTGGTCAATAAAGGGGGAAAACATTGAAAATGGGTGGTTGCAACTAACTCAATACAACATTTAATCTTCCTTCATCAGTGAATTCTGCAGAAACGAGCTTGGTGAGCAGCAGTTTGCAAGACGCGTTGCAAGACTTAACACAAACATAATATATTTATGTTTGTCTCAAAATGTGCCAGCTAAATTGCTGCGACCCACACACAGTATGCCAAACCTACTGGCCCTTCTTGATACACAGATAGCAGATCTTGGCAGGTAAGTGACACTGTGAATATAATCCAGATTAAGTCTAAGTGGATAATTGTCAGTTGTCTGTTATATAAAGAATATTGTAAAGGTTAGGAGAATATTCAGACAGTATATGGAATGTGCATTAACTTGGATTAGGGAAATAAACAATGGCTGAAATTTAGAGGAGGTCAACATTATTAGGCCTAATGGCTTTGTGTATTTCAGACAAGGGAGCTTTGAGATTGCTGAGTCCCTGCTGGAGAGCATGGAGGACGGCATGGAAGATGACAATGCCGAGGGCTCGGATTCCGAGGAAGAGGAAGACACAGACACACTCTCTGCTGAGTGGGAAACTGTGAGTAAATGGCCTGATGAGAATGGAGACGTTCATGTGATTGGAATCTAGAGAGTGTAAAGGGATTGTGGCTTAACAGAGGCTTATTTGTGAATACCTCACTGGGTTGCTATTAGTATTTTTATTATTGAAGAGGAATTTCCACTGTTTTATCATATCTTAAGGCATTTACTAAAAGTAGTGAGGTAAAGTGTATATGATTCTCAGATTTCTGACATGAAATGTAGATGTTTAAATTCCAATGTGATTTTTTGTAGGCTATTATGATATTTGTATTAGAGGTACCTTACAAAGGTACCTTACAAATAGCATTGTGATATAGATACAAAAATTGATACTGTAAAAAGGAATTCATACATTAAACAACATTTCAGGGATTATTGCTTAAGATTTTTTCAAGTTAAGGGCTAATAAGAGACAGGTAGGCAGATAGATGGACCCAGACAAATAAAAAGAAACTAATTCATATTTTAGAAAAGTAATCAATACTGTTCATTAAATATCTTCTTGTATTACAGGTACCTAACCTGCCTTTACTGGAACCACCCTTAGTGCCAACACACCAGACTTTCTCGACATTCAACTCCACAGCAGTCTATTCCCAGGCAACAATGGGTCATGCGGGACCTGGTATGGGTATGGGCGCTGGAGCTGGTGGCATTGTTTCCTCAGCGGCTGCATCAGTCATTTCTCTTTTCCGAGGTTTCGGTGGTGCTCAAAACAAGTGAGCGAAGCATTTGGTTGAGGTGGTGATTTTGATAAGACTTACGGTGTGTATTAACACTTTGGTTATATGGTTAAGGTACTTGAATTGGGCCAAAGAGTTACTGTGGTGTTAGGGCCGTGACAGGTTGGCATTACCAAATCTCTACCTCATCAGACATGTGAAAATGTTAAAGCAATCAATTTTATGAGTGATTGACAGGAAATGAAAAAGGGCAGGCTTTGTGGACAAAGAGTCGCAAGCAATAAATGAATTCTGTTGATCGCAATTTTTGAAAACTAAAGATGTTTCAAAATTTCTCTATGCAAGAGAAATGTATAATTCTTTTGGAAGTAAAAATTAGTTATAACTTATTCGCACAAGATACTAAGAGGATACTTTATCGACGCTCTTTAATAAAACAAGTTTGTTTTTTTCCAGTGAAATTATAATGCAGAAATTACTTGGTATTTTTTATGATTCTTTAACATTTTACATTTTTTCTTCATGATGAGTTGTTAAGACAAAAGACAGATAAGATGCATTATCATTGCTCATAAAGGCCCATTTGCCATTATATTCCCTTGTGTTTCATATATAATAATACCTTTGATTACTAATTGTACATTATTGCCACCATTATCTGATAATATAAAAAAAGAAATCCTTTTAATTGTACTTATAGATTTTCTTACAATTTTACAAGAGTTAGATCCAGTTTTTCAATGAATTAGTCATGTAAGTCATACCCACTTGAATACATCTTCATATACCTTTTTATCTATCCCATTAATGTCTTTCATTTCAATATCTTACTGAAAAATAGGATGCAATATTGTAACTGGCAATCAGCACAAATAATCACTTTTTCTATGATAAGAATTGCATGTACTAAACAGAAAACAGTTATTACAGAACCGGTACATCACACAGTCTAAGTCATTGATTTCCCATTGAACTGTTTTGGAAGGATTCCTTGCCCAGTTACTGTGCAGTTCCACTTTAAACTGTTTAGGACATTAAGCAAGAAGCTTAAAACTTATTTTGATGCCATTATGATCGGAACTTACCATATTTTGAATTGTTCAGTTTGATAAAGAGAGCAGTGAAAACACAGCACAGAGTTCAGACACTATTATTAGTTAGCATTCATTGCAGATACAAGTTATTTGTGCATGTTGGATTGTTGTGCAATTCATTTCATTATGAATATCCTGAAGTACATAAGTAACTAGAATCTAATACAAGGATTTGTGAGTAACAGACCTTGTCTGAGATGATTGATAGCTTTTCCAAAGGGGTCTAAGCAAGATTGAGAAAATTATGCTCAATTTTATGTTGCCAGCATATTTCCTGGTGAATTTAAGGTGCATCTTTATACATACTGATGCATTTTATATACTGCAAAATATGGTAACTAAATTCAAATTTATGTAAATTTTCCTCAACAACCTTCTTGAGTTAATTTTTGACATGATATTCAGTGATGTATTTTCTTCATTATCAGTTCTTTTTGAAGTTATTTTCTTTGCAAGAAGAGCTGCATAAAATATAGTATGAGGCTCACAGATCACCACTATAGTTTTTTGTACTAATACTGAAATGGGTAGTTATTATGTTTTAATGTTTTTTTAGGGTAGTATAACAGATTTTTTACTTTCATATTTGGTTTATCTGTGAATTTTATAAATTATTTGATAAGAGATGGTTGTAATATTTAATACACAGCAGAATTTCTTGAAACAAATATTCACATTCAAATACAATATTTACAGTAGTTTCCAATAGGCTCAAAATAATCTTTTGATATGTGTACTTTGTTTTTCAATCTGCAATTATCATATTGATTATGTTGCATTTAT
>BOPN01002451.1:156701-161701 GCA_017312705.2 Penaeus japonicus
GCAAGGATTTAGAGCGCCAAATGAAGGGGGTACCTCGCAGATTTTCCCCTAGCTACTTTTAACTCTTTTACTGCTACACTATAGCGTAAACATAACTAACTGGGTTCTGAACGCATATATAACACACCTGCTGCTGATTTACAGGTACATGGGGCAGATTATGTTAAATATACTGAGAAGTCGTCAGAACTTCTCTGCAATATGTAAGTAAACTGTCTGGAGAAAATTGGGAAAGCGTGAAGCATTTGATACGGAAATACAAAGAAATTTGGGAAAGCGTAAAGCATTTGATACAGAAATACAAAGAAAATTGGGAAAGCGTGAAGCATTTGATACAGAAATACAAAGAAAATTGGGAAAGCGTGAAGCATTTGATACAGAAATACAAAGAAAATTGGGAAAGCGTGAAGCATTTGATACAGAAATACAAAGAAAATTGGGAAAGCGTGAAGCATTTGATACAGAAATACAAAGAAAATTGGGAAAGCGTGAAGCATTTGATACAGAAATACAAAGAAAATTGGGAAAGCGTGAAGCATTTGATACAGAAATACAAAGAAAATTGGGAAAGCGTGAAGCATTTGATACAGAAATACAAAGAAAATTGGGAAAACGTGAAGCATTTGATACAGAAATACAAAGAAAATTGGGAAAGCGTGAAGCATTTGATACAGAAATACAAAGAAAATTGAGAAAGCGTGAAGCATTTGATACAGGAATACAAAGAAAATTGGGAAAACGTGAAGCATTTGATACAGGAATACAATGAAAATTGGGAAAGCGTGAAGAATTTGATACAGAAATACAAAGATAATTGGGAAAGCGTGAAACATTTGATAATGATTACAAACAACTAAGATATGTTGAACACAAAAAAGCATGACACTGCGTCGAAAATCATTAATTGGATTACAATAATATGGTCAGAAAAAAAAAAAAAAAATATGAACATTAACTATAAAGTGTAACATAAACAGGAAAATAAGATATCCTGTGTGGCCGCGGGCTTTTTTTTATATAAAATACCGGACATGATAGTTCCATTATGTGTACCAAATCAAGAATACTGCAATATCAGAATAGGTCCAAAGGAGCCACAGAAGAAAGAAAAGTAGTACGATGTATAAGAAAAGGAAATCACAAGAATGTTTTTTTTTTTTTTTTTTTTTTTTTTTTTTTTTTTTTTTTTTTTTAAGATGTTGATTTTCCACTAATGACTAGGCCTTCAAATGTGTTGATTAAGTTGTTGAGTTATTGAATTGGGAAACTAAATACTTAAAGAATGGATCACTTGACAAAGAATATTTTGTCAAGAACACGAAGGAACATAAAGACTTGGATGCTTATTATGTGTAATATAAAAGATAAAAATGGTAATTCTAATCCTAATGATAATTATATGATGAAAATATTAATAATATCAATAATACTATCATGAAAATATTTATCACTGACATGATAATTCCATCATCATCATAACCATAAAATAATACAAATATAACAGTAATATCATCGATAATCTTAATGATAAAGATGGCAATAACAGAAAGAAAAAAAACAAGAGAAACTAAGTCTTCTTCCATTTGCAGATATTTTCATAAAACATGTTTGTCGTTTGCCATCTAGAATCTCTAACAAACTACAAAACAATTTTTCAAAAACTCCAATCAACCGGATTTTCTCCCGTCTATTTTCTAACCGATCGACCTCAACAATCCCGGACGAATCTCCGTCGCAATTATTCCCATTATAGTAATTTCACTCGGTGTCCTTCTGTTTGCTCCCTCCATTCTTCTTATTATTTACCGATATTTTGACGAAATATGATGGTAATAGAATACCAGTTGGCGTTTAATGTTTGTATTTTACTCCATATACTCCTTCTCTCCAGATGAATATGTCGTGTCACTATCGTTTCAACACTATAGTATATTAAATCATCTTCTGTTACGAAAATGCCTCCCAAAGCTCGAATTTCACCCGGGGCGTAGAAAGTGCTTCTCTCCTCCCACGTAATCAAAGGCTGATTCGTCCGTATTGACAATGCTCTCTGAAGTAATTTCATATCCTCATTTACTTCTACATTTAACAAAGTCAAAAAGCATTAGTATTCATTTATTAGAGCTATGAAGCTTTCGCAAGTCGTAGATTACATTGCCACTGATGGCAGGATCGTTTTTAGAGCTTCATGAGCGAGATGTTTGTCTTTTACTGCCAGTAGGATCGTTTTTACAATTTCACCGTTGACGAAGGCGTTCGTGTTAAATTAATTTTCTTTCGTGTCGTTCGGCACCGGCGGATAAGAACTACTAAGTTGTTTGTATATGCAATTGCTTGATATGTCGTTCTCGTCCTTGTTCTTGTTCCATTCAGTGCCAAGAACTCGTTCTTATTAATGATCTTATGTCACTCTTGTCGTTGTTCAGCGTTTAGCATTTTCCTGCTGATAACGGCGTTCGCGTTAGTGTTCAGATCGCGTACTTCAACGATTAGCAATGATATTTTTTTCGTGGCGCGTCGTTTGTGAGGTGCTAGACTATCTGTCGTTCGTGTCGTCAACTTGTCAAGGTCGTTCGTATAGTCGAGTCACCGTCAGTCCTATATTTAGTGCTACGAAGGCCCCTTTCGTTGTCGTAAAGACTAAAGTTGATAAGAATGTATGTGCCATTGTTCAGTAAAGGTCGTACTTATCGGAGTTCAGTTATATTAAATTCGCGGTTTCATTACCCCGTATGAATGCCGTTCATTGCTATCACGGCTGCATGTGTCGCCGTTCAGTATCGCTAACATGTTTTGTGTAGTTGTTTTCCCTTGGCAAAAACTTGCTGTTTAGCGTTGTTCATGATAAGTTCCTTCCCTTAGAGTTCTAACATTGTCGTGCATGTCCTTTACCGCACTGAAGGTCGTTAAGTCGTTGATCACATAAGTCACATAAATATTCAGGCTCAAAGTCACAAAGATCACAAGCGCATTGGTCGCTAATGTCAAGGTCGTTGGTGTTGTTATTCAATGTTGCAGAGACGCCGTTCGTGTTGTTATTCAGTGTTGCAGAGACCTAAGGTGTTTGTGAGTGTTGCCAGTTTTCGGTGCAGTCTGGTCAAAACAGATGAATAGTGAGGGAATTGTATGCATCGTCGCCTTCTGATTTAAATTCCCAAATAGACGTCTAAAGCCTTTGAGTAATAGAATATAGTAAATAGATTTCATTTAATCACCTGCCCAAGACAGGTTTACGTAGCCACAACACGAGCGTTTGCCTTGATATGCATTCTTTGTGTTTGTAGGTCGCTGGGAACACTTTATTGCATTGCTTTATATTTGCATGGCCTCCACTCCAAATATATACGTATTTATCGATAATTTACTCCCGCCTTGTCCATTTACATGCCGAGTTGATTATATAAGAAGTAAGTCGTGTGATAGGTCAGTTGCAAGCGGCAAGAATACAAGCATAATAACGAGAGACTATTTGGTTAATTATTGAATCTTAGTGTGTTATTGTCTGCATGACTGTGCGTTTGGTCTTGTTAATAAAAAAGCAATGTTGAGTTTGGTCAAAGTTAAAAATCATATGATGACATAGATGTATAATCTCTCGCATGCACTTACGTAATTTTACCGCTTGCTTGTTAAGAGTTACACTAAAATATCTCTAAAATATCTCTAAAATCCAAGAATGTTATGGTCTGAATTCCACCATTGTATAACTCACCAACCAAACAGGGAAGTACTCTAATTTCTTATGAATTTATTGAAAATATTACAGCATACAGAAAGACACCAAATGTTCATATTAAATAGCAAATTTCTTAACATTTCATCCTCCGACCTACTTATTCTTGTTTCACATTTCTACATCTATCTCTTACTTCATAAAGTCATACTAGGTTTGATATCTTACATACGATTTCGATACATCACTTTCTATTCGGAAAAAAAGGATCAATTCATGAAGAAGTTATCTTTTCGAGGAAGTTTCCGAAGTTCGCAAACTCGGCCAGACACTCACTTCCGCATTAACTTTCTATTCCGGAGATTTGCTTGTCGAAATATAAACTGTAAGTACGTGTGTTTTAATCATCCTGATGTTCCTTTTACATAGAATTCCATCTGGCGTGAGTGACTTGCTCGGGAAGTTACTAAATATAGATGAAATACCAGGTTTCTAGAAATAAAGATCACGACTGAAAACCTCCTTCATGCCAACAAATATCACTTTACTATTACCGAAAATGTTCATAGCGATAAAAACCCTCCATCCCTACCTGAAAATCTATCGAATCCCGAGATAAAAGTGAATTACGAAGAAGGTCCGGGCGAGAAGAGAACCATCGTACCAGTCGCAACAACGTAACCATGGCCGACAGGAGGAGACGGAGAAAGCTAGCGAGCAATGACGATTCCGAGGACTGTTCCGAGGAGTCAGACGACGAGCAGAGCGGCCTTAGGAAATCGTTGACAGTAAGTGAGGTGGAGGAATCGACTGAAATGCCCGTTGCAGGAAGGTGGCCGACGTCGTGCATGAAGGCGTGCGGGCGAGGTTGAGGTTGAGGTTGCCAGGTCATGAAGGCGGGGCCGGTCTTGTAAACATTGTCATGGGCGGAAATAATAGGATGGGGGATTGGGTTAACTAATAATAGCCTGATTTAGAGGAGGAAAAGTAATTTCTCGTTATGTCTGGGCGTGTCGTTGGGGTTCGAGTGACGAGTCTAAAGCGATTTCTCGAGCTGCTTGAGCTGTGTCGCGTGAGGAGGAAGTTGAAGTTGAAAGGTATATTGAACTTCGCTAATGTCTCGGGAGGCGAGAAATTGTTCATTTGGATCATCAGATTTGCATTATTTTGATATCATTTATGCTATGGATGTGGTCGGGTTTCGTCTGGGAATTGTGTGAGTAATCCAAGGCTCTTGTATGGTGACTAATGATTCATCTTTGTTCTTTGAAGTCTTGTCTTGGTCACAAAGAGAGAAAGGGAGAAGATTTGTTGTCTCTCTTAATTG
>BOPN01002451.1:166701-179201 GCA_017312705.2 Penaeus japonicus
CCTTGATTGGGGGACATCACTTTCTGTTTCTTAAACTTCCCACTCTCAGGTTTCCATCTGGATTAATCTGGGTTAAAGTAATTGTTTTTTGTTTTTTTCTCCCAAGTGACATTTGAAATTATTATTTTTTTTTATCACCATCTTTAAGTACAAGCAGCTACAAGTGTTTTTTTTTTTTTTTTTTAATGTTGACAAACATATCACATAGCATGTGATATTTCATAAAAGGGTTTTCTACAGTTTTATTCTCATATCCAGATCATTAAAAGAAATGTCAAGAAAAAAAAGTATAGAAAAATAAAAAGACGAGAGAGAAACAGTAGGAGTATGCATAGGCTGCCTGAATAATTTCCAAACAAGGACAAGGATACCTGTGGCAGATAATCTCTAATCCAGAAAAGCACAGTTGACACCCTGGAAGGTTTCTGGAAAAAGTGTGTCACGTTAGTTTCACTTTCTACAAGTGCTGCTTTCTAAAAGTTGCCAGAGCCTACCGGATTGTGTTGAGAATGTTTTGAAGAAATTTAATCTCTATTGCGGTGAGGGTATTTTGTTTTCAGTAAGAATTGGATTATATATGGATATAGATATATAGATAAATAGATATGATATAAAGATATATATATATTTTTTAAGATGATGGGGTCTTATAAATTTGATGGAAATTTTAAAGGAAACTTTCTATAGAGAAATAGTCCTATCATTAGTCCTTCCACTCGTACAGACATCCAACAGTGAATCTTTTCATTTATTAATATGTCAGTTTATCTGTATCTGTCACTATTATTCTCTCTGTTAATCTCTTCTATTTCTGTCTATTCATCACTGTCTGGCTCTTGTGTCTCTCCATCCTTTCATCCATCAATTCATCCATCCAACAATTCATCATTATATCCATCCATCCATCCATCCCATCCATCCATCCATCCATCCATCCATCCATCCATCCATCCATCCATCCATCCATCCATCCATCCATCCATCCATCCATCCATCCATCCATCCATCCATCCTTCCATCCATCCATCCTTCCATCCATCCATCCATCCATCCATCCATCCATCCATCCATCCCATCCATCCATGCATCCTTCCATGCATCCATCCATCCAATCATCCATCAATCCATCCATCCATCCATGCATCCTTCCATCTATCCATCCATCCAATCATCCATCCCATCCATCCATCCATCCATCCATCCATCCATGCATCCTTCCATCCATCCATCCATCCATCCATCCTTCCATCCTTCCATCCATCCATCTATCTATCCTTCCATCCGTCCATCAATTTATCTAGTTATCCATCCACCTATCTGTCCATACATCTGTCCATCCATCTGTCTCCACTCATCCATCTCCACCCATCCATCCATCCATCCTTCAATTCTTCAATTCTTCAATCCTTCAATCAATCCATCCATCCATCCATCCATTCATCTATCTATCCATCCATTCATCTGTCCATCAATTTATCTAGTTATCCATCCATCTATCTGTCTATCCATCTATCCATCCACCTGTACTTACCCATCCATCCATCCGTCCATCCGTCCATCCGTCCATCCGTCCATCCATCTCCAACGATGAGTGTGTCAACCTGACCCTCTACGTACAACAAGCTCAACTTTGGCACAGAATCATCATTGTAAATAAGAAATATGAATGCTAAAGAATTCATCTTGTTAATGGGGTCATTTATCAGGTTTTATCTGTAGACTTGTTGTATTTTGGTGTCTCTTTGCATTGTCATTGTTTGGGTAATTTGAAAATTATTTTATCCTCCAGGGAAGTGATGGTGGAGACAGTGAATACGAGAGTGCAGATGAGGAGGAACTGGGAGATGAGGAAGAGGAAGATGACGACGAGCTCATCCTCATGCCCGATGGGTTAGGAGTGCCGGGAGAGGTAAGGAAGGACCAGAGGAAAAGACTGTTGTCTTATGTCTATTAATTGAGTTGGTCATATATCAATTCATTAGGTTTCTGATTGAGAAACACAAATTACTGAATATCTGAAATGTCTTGGTACAGAACAATTTTTTTTTTCTTTTTTAAACTATAAGGAGTATCTTAATTTTTCCCATCTTATAATTCAATTAATTTTCATTCCACAAGGACAACAAGCCACTTGATGATGATGAAGATCGTAAAAATCCCCAGTACATCCCAAAGAAAGGAACGTTCTATGAGCACGATGACCGAACGGCTGAAGATGATGCAGAAAAACCGTAAGCCTTTTTATGAATGATTTCTTATCATCCTGTATGAGAAAGTAGTTGCTCTTATATTTGGTAGTCATGTGGAAGAAAGAAGTATTCAAAGGTATTCTACAGAAGCATGGATCATCTCAAAATATGAAACCATTTTCTTGAATAGTGTCCCAGAGGAGCCGGTTGTCAAGAAGGAAACAGCCAAGAAGAAGGTGTGGAAGGAAGATGACAGATGGAACCATGACAAGTTTAATGAATTTGATCAAGCTCCAAAGTCAAGGGAGGAACTTATAGCTATATATGGATATGATATTCGCAATGAAGAGGGTCCCCCGCGTGCTCGCCGCAGGAGGAGATATGGGTAAGTTGGTTAGACTTTGCGACCATTGGATCTTTCCATTTCTATTTTGGATACACGTTTATTTGCGTTTTTCTTGGACTTTTGGAAACCTACTACTTTTTTTCTTTAACAGACGTGGCCCAAACAAATATACTCGCAACTGGGAGGATCTAGATGCTTATGCAAAGCCAACCCGAGGAGGCACTGTTCGGGGAGGCATCGGTAGAGGAGGAAACAGGTCTTGGACTGGAAGTAGGAAGACGCTAGAAAATGATGAAGAATTTCCAGCATTGAACTCCTCTTTACAGAACTCTAAACAGTTAATGGATGATCCTCAAGCTGAACAAAATATTCCTAATTCTGAGTCTCCAAGAACTGACCAGCAAAGACCAATCCATGATGACCAAATATTAGGTAAAGTATTTGAAGCCTATATATGAATTTGTGTTGTTGCTCTGCTGCTCAGTGATCATTTGATATCACAAGAAAACCATTTTCAAACTTCGAAAACTGAATTTATCATTCAAGAAATGTGAAAATGTTTGTAGTGGAATGGTCTGGTGAGGAATTGCAGTCTTTAGGGGTTAGCTTTTTATTCTAAAGATGCTTGTATATGGTAAACTTACTGTTATTATTTAGTCCTATGAGATAAACACAACTATGTGAAAAGTTATGTTTTCTGAACTTATTCCTACAATGATGTAATTCCATGTCTTATTTAGAAATTGTTTATTTGCAGGCAATACTGATGGCCACAAACAGCAGCAGCCTCACCAATCCCCTCAGCAGCAGCATCATCAGAAGAATTCAATTGCAAGTCCACAGATCCAGGATGTCAGGATGGAAAACCCTGGCAGGGGTAGAGGTGGCAGAGGGCGAGGACGAGGGGCAGGAAGAGGCAATAATAGGTAATATGACAGAAAGATAGTGATTCCAGATTCATGAATTTTATGCTTGTGTGAGGTGATAATACTCTTTGGGCTATTTATAGCCATATGCAAAATATACATAACCCTGGAGTGTAGGTATACAAAGTTTGTTTAATCATTTTCAGGCATAATGATGAGCGAAGTCACAATTATCAAGACGGCAGACCTGCTGGTCGCGGAGGCCGGGGAGGTCACCAACAGAGACCACCACAGCAGCACCCATCTCACGGCCCAAGAGATATGGAAGAATTAGCAGTTGATATGAAGAATATTAGCGTTAGTGCACAAAATCGTGAAGAACAATTCAGAGGCAAAAACAGTAAGTTAAATTTTATTTAGCTGTGGACTCCTTTCATGCCCACAATTTTTATTTTTACTTTTTATATGCCTCTTATAACAGATTTGAATGTGTTGATTTTCAAGATTTTTGTTCATCAGTACTCCATTGATTTTGCATAATATTTGGAATATGGAAAATATTGAAAATAAAATCAGTGATGAAGATGTACTCTTAGAGTTCATGATTCTATTAACATTTTTATTTATTTATTTTCTTTTAAATATATTTCACTATTTTTCAAATTCCTTTCATAATTATAAAATTTGTGAATTGACATCTTGTCCACTGATAACACAGTTTACAAGGATCTTGTGTGTCAGAAATTTCCTACTTGAAAATTGCAGATTTCAGAGGTTAAGGAAAAGTTAGCCAACATCTTTCTCAAAGTTTCAAATCACAATATAAGAATGAAAAGGAGAAAGGGGAAAAGGAAATTTTGTGTGTAAAGAACACAATGACCACATATAAGCAAAGGTCATAATCTTAACATCTGTATTAGAAGGATTATCTATCACATCCTCTATTTTGTAACTGATAAAGCAATATAGGAGTAGGAGTTTGCATATAGTTTTTTTTATTGTCTTTTTAATGGTGAGAAGCCATGACTCTAAGTATATACAACTCTTTCATGACAAGCTTCTAGGCAACCAATGTTTTGTTAGGGGAAAGATTCAGATGTACTAGATTACTCAGAACTTTAAAAATATCAAAGCTTAGGGCCACTTGAAATTGTCACTTGTTTTATGGGCACTAGTTGTTGCAATATCTACAACTTTTGTTTTTGTCCTCAGGAGGAGGAGGAAATTCAGATAATAGACGCAACATGGTACCGCCACGACTCCAGGAATCTGCAGCAGCTGCCGCAAGTGCGCAAGGCAGAGGAAACCGGGGAGGTAATGCATCCCCCGGAGGAGATGGGTCAGCCTCCAGACCAAAACGATACTCATCTCAGAGACAGCGCTCCATCCCAGACCAGCCTGTGCCTCCCTTCCAGCAGCAGCCCAACTACATTGACCCTGCCATGGAACCCGGTAAGAGTTTTGTGTGGCTCCTGTGATCATTCGTTATTGAATCACCTCTGGGTTAGAAGTTGTGAATAGATTTGGAAGTTGGCTTACTGAAGGCTGTTATCTATGTATACCATTTTTACTCTAGAACTTATTTTGGAAAATCATTTCTTAGATTTTTTTTTTTTAAATGACTGGGTTAGACCTTTTATTTTTGAGTTGTGTTTTCAATGTTTTTTTTTATGAAACCAGAATGAACATACTGAGACTTTTGCAAAAAATGAGGATGAATATATTTGTACTTTTTTGTCTTCTTTTTTGTATTTTTACAACAAATTCAGAGGCAATCTCTGATTTTCCAGATATTGAACAATGAAAACAGAAAAATTGTCTTTGTTCTTGGTCGACCTATAGGAGTCGCCAACCTTTCCTAAAACATTCATTAACATATGGCAGTGTCACATAACCTTTGCTAATATACTGTGCCTTACTTATACAAAGAAATGGAGCTACCCAATTTTTCAATACAGTTAATGCTGAAGAAGTGTTGGTAAAAGTGGTATATTGGATATTCAAAAGGGTTAAAGTAAACAGTCCTAAATGATATGGCCTTTGGTTAGATTGATAGGCCTCATTGTACAGTGGAGATTATGGGAGACAAAACTTCATAAGCCTTGAATAGCTGTTCATGTTTGGCTTTTCAATTTTTTTAGGCTATCAGGGTGGAGTGTATGAGGGAGGAAGTGGAAACCCGTCAACCAGCCACTCAGTTACATCACCTCACTCCCAAATGCCCTTAGGTGGTGCTCCTCCCTCCTTTGTTCCTCCAGCCTTTACATCCCCACCCACCTTCCCTCCAGAGCCTTTCCTGGGGAGACCACCGGCACCTCGCCCGTTCCCGCCGGTCACACAATCACCGCACCTCTATGGCCCGCCAGTCGCACCGCCCGTCGCTGGACCTCCTGTGGGCGCGCCGCCACCCCTCGGTGCTCCTCCGGTGGGTGCACCTCCAGTACCAGGCCCTCCTGTCACTGGCCCGCCATTCTTACCCCCTGAGAACATGATTAACTATGGAGCACACCCTGGCCCCCACCCTGGCCCTCTCCCAGGAGCTGCTCCGTTAGCTGGCCCCCACCCACCTCAGTTCCCGCCATTCCAGGGCTTCACCCCAGGCACAGTGGTAAGTTGTGCATTTTACTGTTTTCACTGCACACAGGATTATTTTGCAGTCATATGATAGGCACTTTTTATATATATCATTCTTTTTTATTATTTTTTAAATTTAATTATTTATCTAATCATTTATATATTTATTTGTTCATTCATTTATTTATTATTTATAAAATTTACTTCATTATTTTCAAACATTGAGATTTTTAAGTCTGCAGGTGGTTGAATGAGAAAGTCCTAGTGAGTTTAGGTTTATATAATGTTATACCAGAATGGACTTACTGCTTCCCTATTCAATCTTAACCTTAAAGGAGAAATAAATTATCTTGACCATATTATTCAGTTTTATATCTTGCATAGAATTATAGCTACACATAATCAAATCAAGGGAAAAGGAAATGGTTCTGTTTCAAGCTTGCACTTTGGTTAGCATAAACAAACATGAAAGTGAAAGATTCTATATTAATTAGATGATATATAAGTTTCAGTAGCAAGAGAGGTCATACAAAGACTTGTATTATGAAATAAACTTTGAATTTAAGAACATTTCAAAGAAGAATAAAAGCAGGTTTAACAAAGAAGCAGATTGTGCAGGGATATTGCATATATTTCTGGAGAGAGCAACAAGAACATTGGTGATATACTTAGCATTAGTTTATAAAGTTAAGGGCAAGTTCCTCTGATAATACATCAGAGAGCAGTATAGGTTAGATATTGGAATGCTATCATGGAACTTAATGGATGTAGCAGGCTTGAGGTAGGTAGTGTCACGATTATTTCTTATAGCCACTAGTTTGTATTAACTAGGCATTAATAGTTTGATTAGTGTGTCTGTGTGTGTGTTTGTGTTTGTCAGTTCCTCAAAATACCTGCAGTCTTGTTATTGTAAGTGACTACAGGAGGATAACCTTATAGCTGCTACTTTTGTTGGCTTGTGTGTGGTTTTGCTTGAGCTGCAGGTGTCTTCTAATTCTATTTTATTGATTGATATAAACAAATTCTCCTTTTTTTATTATCAATCTTAATTTACAGGTTGTAGTGGAAGTATCATATTTAATTTCTAAAGTTTTTAAGGCATCTGGAGAAACAAAATCAGAATAATTTTATGCTGTTCCAAACATTTCAAAGAACTAGATTGGTTGATTTTATTTTTACACCCAGAAACGAATATCAAACATTATATTCTTTTATGCATTTGTGTGTGTTAGTTACAATTCTGAAATTTATATCTTGCAAAGGAAATTTTCAGTCATTACTCGGCTCAACTGTTGTCTTAGGATTTTTCTTTTTATTTGTCCTTTGAGTGGTTAGGCGCCTATTTAGAGAGACAGTAAAGTAAATGAGTGATATTTTTTTCTTTATAAAGATCTATGTACATATATACACGTATATTACATTGTAAGGGAACAAATTATACATACACTTAATTATCTGTAACTCAGTCATGTTTTTTCCCCCTCTTTTTTCCAGTCCCAGCCAGGTGAAATCTACAGTAATGGTGTCACTTATTACAACACCCAGAGTCAGCAGCATATTCCTAGGATCAATCTGCCTCTGCAGAAGAGACCGAAGGCTGCCATCCCTATAGTTCCACCCCCAGAGAGGGAGAGCAGAAAGGAAGGAGGAGCAGCTCAAGATGCTGCTGGAGGAACTAGGCAAGATGAGCAGGGGCTGGAACAGTCGGAACAAGAGTTGAACCCTGAGGTGGCACACCAGGAAGCAGACAACCCCAAGGAGGGGCATCAAGAACCTGAGAAGATTCAAGAGGAGCCAGCAAGTGTAGAGAAAATGGAGGCAACCGTTCCCTCTCCTGAGGCTCCTCAAGACCAGCAAGAGGACACCAAAGAAAAGGAAAGTTCAAAAACTGTAGATAATCATCTTGAAGACAGTAAACCAGAAGCCACCTCACAACAAGAGACTTCTGAAGCAAAGCCACCTGTAGACACTCCGGTCACTGAAACTGCAGCTGTTCCCGAGAAGGAAGTAAAGGCACCAGTTGTCGAGTCTAAACCAGCAGAACAGAACACATCAAGTGAAGAATTACAATCACCGCCCCCAGTATCAGAAACACCCGATACAGCAGTAGCAGCTTCTTAATGTTATGTAATGTTTTTAGTGTATATTGTGTGTTATTAATTGACTGGCAGATATTTATTACCTGTTATCTGAGTTAGGAAATTTGAGACTCGTCATCCAGTCAGACATTTCCTTAATGTAGGCAATAAAAAAAGCTAAAAAAAAAAGCTTCAGACAGTGCATTTTATATATGCTATAGCTTTATAAATTGTTAGTTTGGTTAAATTTGGTAATTGTTTGCATTTAATGTATGCATAATGATGTTAGCCGCATAATGTATCTTTGTACGTCTAGATCCTCGAGCTCGGGTAGATGGGTCATATGTATGTCAAAATATACATATTTTAAAGGATTAAAAATTCTTCAGTTTTTTAATTTTTACTTTTGTGAATCCTATTTTTTAGTATTCCTTTTTATGATTTTCAAGACGGCATGCAAAGAATTTTCTTTTTTGCACTAACAAAGTTGCCTCACGGGGTTGAAAATTGAGCAATTGAGACGGAAAAGAATTCAGGTGGTCCCAAGAAGAACATCTTTGTAAAACTTTTTCAGTGGAGATAAAATCTTGAATATCTGATCGAGGGATGGGATATGTAAATCCTCGAAGCCTTAAATGCTGCATTATTGACCATAATGATACTGTATGGGGAGTGGTTATATAATATTGAATATTAATGCACTTGAGTGTGTGGGTGGGCATGTGTTGGTGTGTGTTTGAATGTGTGTATGTGTTTATGGATGAGATTATGATTGTGTATCTGAGCGGTATCATTGTATATGTAGTATATATTTTGTACAAAGTTAAATAAGTTGGTAGACTTTCAAAAAATAGGGAATTTTTTTTTTTTATGCCTTGGAAGGACATGGGAGAGGATATGAATTAAAGTATTTACTCCTGTAAAGTTTAGGAAACCATTTTATATTTAATCATCATTACCCACATTTTAATCAATTAGATATTTATTAACATTCACATTATAATCATGGTTACTCTTTTAAGTAATGATAACTGGTTGATTATATCAATATTCATACTCGGTATTTGTAGCATAGCTTGCACGAGAAACATTATCTAACTAATGATCTTAAAACAGCGAGTTCAGTTTGTGTAATTTAAATTTTTTTTTGTTTTTCGTTCCCATTCAATTATTTGTAAGTCTAAGGCAGCAGCTTAGAATCATACTCTTGTTGGTTATAGAATTTTGCCATTTTTTATGAGCAAAAGATGTGACCTTGTGGAGGAATGCTTAAGATAATCAGAAACATATTTTTATTTACCGATTGGTCCCCTGCAACGGGGATCTGATGCAGAAAGGTAGAATTGCATAATTGGTATGGAAATACATTGCAAGTTGAGTTCTGGTTTTGCAACAAAAACATAATTTGTTCCCATTACAATCAGATGTACAGATAGATAATATGAATGTGTTGAGAATTTGATATGGTTAGATGCTACTTTTCTTAAATATCATCTCAATTTACATTTAGAGTTAGTGATTGGAATGTATGCACTGTGTAGAAAATATTTTTGAGAAATATAATAAAGTATACACATTAATCCTAGCCACAATTGTAAACACAGTGTTTTAAAAGATCAACTTTATTTTTCTGGTCACCTTTGATCTGCTGTCATTGTTATGTAGACTTTCCCATCTGTACTATAGAGGATCCATAACTTTGTATTAATGGGTTAATTACTCTACCTCATTATGCAAATAGCAGCTATTAAAATGGTGTCAGTTAAGACAAAAAGATCCATTTTATTGATTTACTGACTTTTTACTAAGTAAGCAAAGAAAATAAACTTGTGGTGTAGTCTTGTCTCTCTCGCTGTCCCTCTGTCCATCAGTCCCAATGACCCACTGATCCTCTTTCCCCCTGTCCCCCTCTATCTTTATCTCTCCTCCTTCCTCTTTTCCTCTCCTTCTTTCTCTCCCTCTCCCACTCCCTCTTTTCCTCTCCTGCTCCCTCTTTTCCTCTCCCTCTCCCTCTCTCATATATATATCTGTATAATACTTTAATCAGCCACAAGTTTCCAGTTTCTGCATGTCTCCCAGATACTTCATTCTGAAAGCTTCACATAAAACATTCATGATCCTAAGAAGATATATTCATTATTATTACGTGTCTTAGATTAGTACTTTTGTTTAGACCTGCATGATACGATAGTCATTTATTCTTTAAATTATTCTCGATTCAAAATGTTCTTTTTTCCTGTCTATATTTTATCTTGTTGATAAGTGATTGTCTTATATTCTTTTCGTTTTTGTTTTTTCTCCGAGCCTTTTCATCTCAGACTGTACCATTATTACTAAGTAGGACTTTCTTGATGAATTCAATATTCATCAGCCATGCTATATCATTACCATGTGTATTCTTTTGTTAACTAAATTTAAGCCATGTTTCACTTTTTTCAGTGGTGTGTATTTTACATTTTATTGGTAATGTTTTTTTTTCTATTTTTTTTCTCTCTAATGTATGTTGGACTGAAGTAACACTAATGTTATTTTTGTCTGCAGGAACCTAATCCTTTTTTATATTTCTACCTGATGAAAAATTTATCCCAGTATTATTATTTTTTTTTGTATCACATACTTATTTACTCGTGCCTCAACTATATATATTTTAAAGCTGCATGGTTCCTATGAAGGATTCCTTGAAGCAAATGAGCTATAATTTGATACCAAGGTGTGATTTTCTTGTTTTCTATGCAAGAAAAAAAGGGAAATTCATACGAAGGAGTTTTTTTCCATATTCTGTACGATAATGGAAAGACCCAAACCTGTTTTTGAATAAACAATTATATTCTTTGAATTTGCATTTAAATTCAGTTCTTAATTACCATGACATTATTAATTCTAGTGGGGATGTGATGTGCGTGCATGAGAAAGAAGCTTAGTGTAAGTGTGGAAATTCCATGAAGTAATATTTGTTTTTGCATTTTGATGTTTGCAAAAAGAAAACTTGAAAGCTTACCATTATCAAGTGATTAAAATTAGTGTTTAAGAGGTAGCTCTCCATAAAGATTGTAAATAGTGGAAAATGTAGATGCTTACATTAACTGAAAGAACTCATAAAGTATTTAACAATAAAGGTGCTTGCAAATAATAATTACACAGAGATGCATGAATGAATTAACATATATCTGTAAGAGTATTGGTTATTAATAAAAGAGAGAAGTTGTTATTTTTACTTTAGCAGTCACACACACTGAATACCGCAAATCCGTATGAAATCATAGTATTAAACTAGAGTATACATTTCTCCGATATTATTGCATAATTTTCTAGAATTATCACAATCACTGGTAAAAAGTTAAGTTGAATTGAGAGCCTTGCTAACATAGATTTTATGTATGTTGTCAATAGTCATTATCATCACAATTTAGCATGACGGAAGTAGTATTCATTTTCAAGATGTTTTTTCAAGGCATTAGCGCCACGCATCCCTAGGAGTGCTGTCACTACCAGTGCTAAAATGGTAGAGCCCGCCGCCTTATCCCAGGTGTAAAACAGGAAAATCATGTGAACACAACTTAGCTAATTATGATGAAAAGCTAATGTAACTGTTTAACCACGAGGTCAATCATGGATTACCCTCCATTTTTTTTGTAGAAGAGACTGAATAAAACGGCCGGTTATTAGTTTGGATAACAAACTCGTGTTTAATAAGTAAACTACAGTTACCAGGCAGACGCTTGTCTAATTCGTTTAGGTGTATATTCGTTTCCAAGCTTTCGTCACACTGACCTTCACTCCCGCAAGCTTCTTTAGATTTTAAACAAGCTAATGTATAAAAAACAAAACAAAAAACAAAAAAACTTTGAATATAGAGGAGAGTTCTGACAATGCGTATAACAATGATCTCGAATCCTTTCCGAGATTGAGGCTACCAACTTTTTATTTATTTTTGACACCATGGTACGTCCGCTCAAGGGGAAGTCACAAACACAGGAGTATCCCGTCAAATTTGGCATGGAAATCTGAGTAGAAGTTACGCTAGCGCCTTGTTATGTTTAGCGAAATCAAAGAGAAAATAGAGAACTACTATTCATTGCTATCTTAATTAAGTATTGATCTGATACAAACCAAAAGGTCGCTCGATAATCAACTCATAGCATTTGATTCTTATAATTTTTCCTGAGAGAGAGAGAGAGAGAGAGAGAGAGAGAATGATGGATGTAGGTGATGAAAGTAAACATGAAAAAAAAGAAAAATGTGATAAAGACAGAAAGAGAAAGCGAAACAGATCAAAACCTATAAACCAAAAACGTAATGAAAAGAAAAAGAAGCATAGAAAAAAGGAACGCACGAAAGAAGAGTTAAAAAGAGCATCTAAGATAAGGCTGAGAAATTCGCACCTGAAGATAGGAGAAGATGGACGGGGGAATATCCCAATAACCTTATCGATACAAGCAAGATGTAG
>BOPN01002451.1:184201-186701 GCA_017312705.2 Penaeus japonicus
TCCTCATATTCATAATCCCGATGATTCTCACCTTCATATTCAGGAACTCACTGTCATCACGCTACTAATTATATTAATTCCCACGTGCCGTAAACGTAAAACAAAGACTAATTAGAACTTTATTGAGGTGGACTAGAGAGCTATACCCATATGAGAGATAGATAGATAGATAGAGAGAAAGAGTGAGAGAGAGGGAGAGAGAGAGAGAGAGAGAGAGAGAGAGAGAGAGAGAGAGAGAGAGAGAGAGAGAGAGAGAGAGAGAGAGAGAGAGAGAGAGAGAAGAGAGAGAGAGAGAGAGAGAGAGAGAGAGAGAGAGAGAGAGAGAGAGAGAGAGAGAGAGAGAGAGAGAGAGAGAGAGAGAGAGAGACAGACAGACAGAGAGAGAGAGAGAGAGGGAGAGAGAGAGAGAGAGAGAGAGAGAGGGAGAGAGGGAGAGAGAGAGAGAGAGAGAGAGAGAGAGAGAGAGAGAGAGAGAGAGAGAGAGAGAGAGAGAGATAGAGATAGATAAAGAGAGAGACAGTCAGACAGCCAGACAGCCAGACAAACAGCACCACATATATATACATATACGTAACTCTCCCCATCCATGCGTCCACAGCCCACGAGACCAGGAGTGGAGTGGGAAGGGGTTCGGGATGCCACGAAGGATGGCGAGCCCTGCGCCCAGGCCGCCCTCGGGATCGTCGCGGGCGTCGAGGACTGTCTCAACCTCTACGTCTATACGCCCAAGGTAGGTGGGGGAGTGGGGGGTAGGGGAGGGACACCAGACGGGGACGCGGTGGGAGAGAAGAACAAATAAAAGGAAAAGAAAAGATCGCAAAAAAACAAAACACCAAATGCAAACAAACACACGAAAACAACAATTCCATTACCTCATCCTGCCATACAAACCTTGATCAACAACAATGGTGAACAAACACGCAGCACTTAAAAAAAGGAAAGATAGATAAATAAACAGACTTCCAGCTACCAAAAAAGAAAAAAAGCACTTCCAGCTACCAAAAAAGAGAGAAAAAAACCCTTCCAGCCACCCTGCCTACCCGCCGATCCTCTCTCCTCAGGTGTCCGTCGAAGGCCAAAACAGCAGCGGCCTTCCTGTGGTGGTCTGGTTGCACAGCGGCAGCTTCGTGGTCGGGGGCGGCGCCGACGTCGACCCCTCTTACGTCATGGACCGAGATCTCGTCCTCGTCGTACCGCAGTACCGTCTTGGGTTCCTCGGTACTCGTGGCTTGCTTGTTGGCTTGTTGGCTAAGCCTGTCTGTTTTTTTTTCTTTCTCTTTGTGTTGGTTTGTCTGACTGTCCGACTGTTTCTCTTTCTCAGTTTCTCTATCTCTCTCTCTCTCTCTTTTTTTCTCTTTTTCTCTCTCTCTACACACACACACACACACACATATATATATATGTATATGTATATGTATATATATATATATATATATATATATATATATTTATTTATATATATATATATACATATATCGAGTCGTATTTTTTCTTCGTCAGTCTCACTTTGTTTGTTGTTTCTCTTTTGTCCTATTTTGTATTTGTGGAAGTAGATTCCATTTATTTCCGTATATCCAGTTACATGCGAGGAGTCTATTATGAATACGCTATCTGATATCAGATATTAATCTTAATTAAGTATGAATAAATACCTTTTTTATATAAACATATCTCAGTATTACCGACGTGGTCAGCTACTCCTACAATACACCTACGAGAAGGATAGAAAAAGCAAATTAACGTGATCGAAATCTCCCGCAGGATTCTTCACGTCGAACAGCGGCCACAGCTCAGGTAACGCCGGCATGCTAGATCAGGTCGAGGCCTTGAGGTGGGTCAGGGACAACATCAGGGCATTTGGGGGAGACCCTGACCAAGTGACCCTGGCCGGGGACTGTGCGGGAGGGGCGGCGGCTCTCTACCACATGATGTCCCCCTTGTCGAAGGGTAAGTTCTGGGGATGATTTGTCTGGATGTTTTGGTTTTGGTTCACTTTTCCGAGTTCGTCTTCAACAAACTATGTCTATATTAGTGATGTTATTCCAAAATGCTGGTAATGTCTGGAAAGGTTCAAAGTGGAAATTAATGACTTCACAAATGATGCGTTTCGACTAAATCTTCATTAGAATGATATGCACTTTCGGTGAAATCTTCGGGTGGAGATTTAATGAATCGAGACTCGCCGATTACACATCCTCCCCAAAACCTTTTCTAAATCTATCGCCTACGAACTCCACTACACTTTCAATGCTGTGCAATCCAGATACACGAATAGCTCTCGCAGACATTTTTCTCCGCTGACATCTCTTCCACTATATCCCTGTACCAACATTTTACCCTGCGCTGTGACCAATATCTCAACAGGTCTTTTCCATCGCGTGATGTCCCTCTCTGGCTCGCCCCTCAACCCCTGGGCCCTCCTCACGCGCCATCACAGGTTCCTCCTGATCCTGGCCAACTACGTCAAGTGTCCTGCGTACGACCCTCGGCTGCTCGTCCA
>BOPN01002451.1:191701-194201 GCA_017312705.2 Penaeus japonicus
GTGATGATGCAAGCATACATTTTTACACAAGTAATCTTTATAATCTTTATAATTGAAATCAATCTTGGGCCATGTGACATTATTCATTTTTCAAGAAAACTCCCAAATCAATATTTCTGTAAGCTAGGTGTATATTTCAGCATGGAATACACTGACAAGGGTACTTCCAGTGTGATATTCCATTAACTTACACCAAGGGATTGATTTTGTTCATATCCTTCCATATCACGTAGTATAAGAACCCAGTACATAACTTTTTATTTACATAAATACACAATACTGTATTTTGTTTCATTGCATAACCAGGGCACACTGATCAACACCACAGCTCTGAAACTCAGCATAGGTTTCATTGCAAGTCAGATGATACAACAATTAAATTCCCTAGTTTCTTAAATGTAATTGAATCTTTACGATCGCTTGAATCTGTTGCCGAGACAAAACTCACTCAGGAAGTCAAGTCACGAAGCAAATTTCATGATTAAGTGTGAAGGAACATTAATTTTTTTTATTCAATCGATAGTCCTTAGTCATTTCCCAAGAGATCTTTCAAACACTGACGGAAGTCTCAAATTTGTTCTCTCGCCTCTTTATATCGTGGTGATCGAAGCTCTTCAAACTTGAGAGAAAATGATGGAAATACAAAATCCCAACTACTACTACTGCCGCTTGGAGGACAAATAAGTAGCATCACTGGAAGAGAACTTACCTACCGACGCCATCAACCTTAATTGAGCAAGCTTCCTAAGTTAAAAATGAGCAAAGCGAGATAGAACTGCCGACAAAATGGCATCGCGACATCCAAACAAAGAAACCTGCATCACAGTAGCAAAGGGAAATGTCACACTTAGTACTTTGGACAAACACACGACGATGTTCCGCCATGCAGTCTCTGCAAATCAGCTCTTAGGGATGGATCCTAATTCACGAGATAGCAACAGCCATACGACCACATTCCTTTGCATTGACTAAATGCGTTACGGTCTTAGCCTTTCTTGGAAACGGCAAAGGTCAGTGTAGCAGTAATCCGTATTTTCAAAATTAAGTAATGAGGATTTGTAAGTCATCAAGCAATATGTAAATTCATGAGTGATAGAAACAGTTCCTGAAAGGGAGAGAATGAATCACAACATGACCTGTTTGCCAGGAAACAACGGTCATGTGACTGCATAGCGTAAAGTGGATATGCAATGCCCTCGCGTGCAGTACCAATTTACCCAATCCAGATGATTGGGGAAGGTAAAAGAAAAACAGAAGTGGCTTCCTTTCTGGGCAGTTCTTCCGGTAGTAGCCAAACCTTGCTAAAAGCTGACTAAGCATGGATACAATAAAGAATATCCTGGCCGCTGCACATGTATCAAGTCCACAACCCTCTGTGGTTGTACTTAATGAAGATGACTGATATTATGTGAGGAATAATTCTAGATATTTTACTAAACGAATTAGTCTATATGGCAATCATATACATTAACTCTCGCTGTTATGAATTATGTGGAAGGTTTCCATCAATCATTGACAATTATATTGGAAAACTGAAAAATACTGAAATACCTTTTTAGATTGCAGGTCATGTTCTCGTTGTCACATATAGATTTTGCACACAGACAAATCAATAATTGTCACAGACTTTAATGGTCTGAATTCTGAGAAAAGTTCTTTTCCGGTACGTATCAGCAGCTGTATTTAAGATCTGTGTTGTAGACAAAGATATAATGAGACCTTGGCAACACTCTTTATGAAAGATTGGTGGAGATATTTGAGTGTGATGGGAGTTTAAGTGGCCCGAGGTTGATCGCAAATATTTATGGTATGGAGAGTTCCTGTACCAATTGTTTGTGTCCTCATTTGTACTTTTTATATAGACTTCCTCACTGTTACAGGAAAGTTATATTATGAAAATATATTTTCTTAACTACTTTAAAGGTCTGTCTAGAAAAACAAACTAGAATACAAGAACTTTTCGATTTAATGGAAGGGAAAAAAACAGAAGACTAAGGAATTTCGGAAGGACTAATATCCCTGCCACACCACCTCCTACAGGTTCGAATACGAGGAGGGCCCAAAGTTATTCTCATTGCGCTATCCTGACCCTGCGGAAGCGCCGCCCATGCCCCCGGGTGTAGGTCATGGGGACGAAACGACACTCCTCCTGCCCGACCAGATCTTTGACCTCACGCCCGAGCAACAGGAGGCTAGCAATGCCATGGTGGACATGCTGAGCAACTTCGCTTATGGCAGGTAAGATTTTGTGGTATGCAGTACAATATCTCGACCTCTAAAATGAGACCGAAAATTACAGGAAACGCCATTAACTTCCATTAACCATCGTAATGGGAGAAAATTAAGATTAGATTAGATTATTAAGTAATAATCAATCCCATCAATTCAAAATCACAACACATAAACAATTACAGAACGCCCATGCCGGATTGGCCACTTTTCACAAGCGAGGGACTCGAGGCGCTGGTGTGGGGTCCAGAGGGCAGCACCTTCGCAGTCG
>BOPN01002451.1:199201-201701 GCA_017312705.2 Penaeus japonicus
GAAATTAATTTAAGGGTGATTGAAATGCCTTTAGAGGGATTCTACACCACCGCATTGGTCAATTAGGAGGAAGGTCCGCCAGCCAACGAGAAGGCAGGTCACGAGAGTAAAATGCAAGGTGAGGTCAACAGAAAATACCAGTACGCTCGTGACCTTACGTCGCAACACCGCCACGACCGACCGACCGGCCATACCGTCTAGAAAAAAAATATATTTAGTGACCAATAACCTAGAAAATAATTTCGGATTTTCTGCTACGACCCGACATACCCCGGAGGAGACAGCCGAGCACTTTCCCGGTAAGTCGTGAGAACATAAACACACTACTGGCGAGTTGAGGCTATCGCTATGACATATAGATTTTTCTAATGATTTATATTTTTAATGATACGTCTAATGAATGCCAATTAGAATGGTGATCTTTGTATATACTAAACCACAAGTTTCATTCTGTTATAGATTTGTCAACATTTAATATCGTACTGTTGCTGTTTTATTTGACGAGTAGTTCATTAACTGTCAACGGATTGTTGACATATAAATCAGTTTTCAAAGTGATCTAGAACCAAAATACTAATTAGAATTATTGGCCATTTGATTATTGTTGTCGATAACTTTTAAAAATTCACTGTTCAACTTTCAATATAATGACACAACAAACAATCGATTTTGTAATGACACACACATATGTACACACACACACACACACACACACACGCACACACACACACACACACACACACACGCACACACACACACACACACACACACACACACACACAATCACAAATAAACGAACGACACATACAAAAAACACCACCAACACTTACACACACACACACACACACACACACATATATATATATATATATATATATATATATATATATATATATATATATATATATATATATATATATACATATACATATACATACACACAAAGCACAGACAAAACCCCACACACAAAAACACTCACACATGTATGAATGAGTAAGTAGGATACGTTGAAAGAAAAAACAGAATTCTAATCACCAAGACTGGAGTCCCCTCGAGAAGACTTCGCGAACCCGAATCAGTTGTTAGTCGAGCTTGAAGTGAAGGTACGTGTAAGTGGTTCGTTTTGCCGCGAGCAGTGTCCGTTGTTTCTGTATTGACTCTGGTGCTTCTTACTATAATAATCACCTTTGTTATTGTGATCATTAGTGTTCTTAATGATGATTAAAACTGTGGTGGTAATGATAAAGGGAAAGGAAGGAATATATGATGATGTTAATGATGGCTGTAAGCTGTTAAGATGTTAAGATGTTGGTTAATAATTTATATTCATTGATCAAACAAAAATAATAAGATAAATACTTCTTGGACCTGTTTAGTTTAGTTAACGTGTTGGTTTGTTCAATAATTTGTTGCAGGATTTTCCTTGTCAACAAGAATTGAGGCTATCGCTAAGCCATATACTCTTATCGTGGCCTTATCTTCAATTGTTTCTTAATCTAAGAATAAGATCTTGAGATTTACCTTCCTGTCATTACAGTTTAACATGTGTTTTACTCTATGATCAAAAGACAAAATATATAGGGTGGACAACACCATCGCGCTGGTAAAAATACAACCCCCCCCACACACACACATATATATATATATATATATATATATATATATATATATATATATATATATATATATATATGTATATATGTGTGTGTGTGTGTGTTTGTGTGTGTATAATCATTACACTACAATGACCCAATATATGTGAACACACAGACACACACCTTTATAAATTTGCCGGACAATTAGGAAACTATCGTATACATGATTGGCTTGCATTGCCTGTTCCTGTGCTGTTTGCAGAGATAACGAGCAGATAAAGCAAGCCTTGTCCAGTGCAGTGTCACTACAGTCTACAGTGAGGTGATGGTGGGCGTGGCACATCTGGAGGTCCCTCTAAGGGCGGCCGAGGGACAGGAACGTAATGGCCAGGAGGAAGAACAGGTGTTGGAGTCTAACATTCGTGAGGGTGGTAAGTCCAAGAAATTTTTATGTCTTTCTTGGGGGTGCTTTGTCGATGTGTTTTTTCCGTCTTTTTTTTAAGTTTTCGTGTTTGTTTGTGAATACTTTTTTTTTCTTTTTCTTTGTCTCTGTCTCTGTGTTTGACTCTGCCTCTGACTCAGTCTGTTTATCTGGCTATTTTCTCTTCTTTTGAAATCACTCACTTCATCTATTCACCAAAAATATTACTGTAGGAAAATACAAACGATCCACAAGCTGAAATGAAGAGACCAACGGCGCCGCAAGGAAGCAATATTTTCATCGTATTCTCTCTTTTTTTTCCCCTCGAGTCTTGGAATGGTGGGGATGCCGCCATACCCTCTGCCTCATGGGGTTTCTCGGCACAGCGACAGCCTACACCGTTCGCACGAGCCTTTCCATCGCCATCGTCGCCATGGTAGGAGTCAGGGCACCCAACCTCACCACGGCTGCCAACATTTCCGCA
>BOPN01002452.1:5000-10000 GCA_017312705.2 Penaeus japonicus
TCATCAAAAGTAGTTATGGTAATGAGGCGACCCCGGCCCGTTTGCCTCTCGTGCCGGTTCCTTTATTCGGTCGTTCGGTAGATTAAGAAAGGTAATGGAGATGGAATTGGCAGATACGGTAATTATATATTTACGCTCTATTCTAGGTAGATGTTCCTTCTTTTCCCCTTCGATATGCAATTTTTCTTGTTAGCAGCCTAGTAATTATCTCAATAGCCTTGACAGCTGGACGGAAACAACCAACACGCGCCACCAAGTCTCACACTAAACTTGGGAGGGAGGGAGAGGGAGAGGGAGAGGGAGAGGGAGAGGGAGAGAGAGGGAAAGAAGGGAAGTGAGAGAGGGGGGAGGGAGAAAGAGTGAGAGAGAGAGGGGGGGGGGAGAGAGAGAGAGAGAGAGGGGGGGGGGAGAGAGAGGGGGAGAGAGAGAGAGAGAGAAGAGAGAGAGAGAGAGAGAGAGAGAGAGAGAGAGAGAGAGAGAGAGAGAGAGAGAGAGAGAGAGAGAGAGAGAGAGAGAGAGAGAGAGAGAGAGAGAGAAGCGCAGAGAAGAGAGAAAGAACCTAAACACAATTGGGTGAAAAAAAGACCAACTTCACCCAGATCGAAGAGCGAAAACACATCCTCCGCCCAAGCCATCAGTCATGCAAGCATGGTATGTAGTCTGGCAGGCATGCACGTGCAATTAGTCGCTGATCTCCCGAGCGAAGCTGTTCTAGCATTCATCCGGTCGCTTATTACATCGATTTGTCTCCCGAACATCGCCTGGCACTGGTCATGAAGCCGCTCTCCGCCAGGGCAGTGAGGTTACATGGACTGCTAAATGCATTCAATGATATTCTTTGACATAACCATGTTCGTCAATTTGCCGTCTTTTTTTTTACTGTCTCGTTCTCTGGGGGGTAAACTGCAGCAGCTTAATTGCATGAAATCTAAAGCTTTTTTTTTTTTTTCATTTTCGTTGTATCATTTGCGATGCAACTTCTAGTCTTCGCTGTCATGGGACACACACACACACACACACACACACACACACACACACACACACACACACACACACACACACACACACACACACACACACACACACACACACACATACACACACACACAAAGGCACTCACAGCACACTTAAAACATATGTCCATATACATATTCAAGTATCATATACATTTTTAAGTATCCCTATCTTTAACATACATTCACATAGGCTTATACATCGTGCAAATATTAACACAAACACACCCACTCCCATGGATCCTGAATTATCAATACATTCTGGAGCAATTTCAGACAACAAGCCATGACCTACACCCGTTGCCACACACCAACGTTCGGAGAATCAGATGCTCAATAAACCTTTCAATTTCGCATTAATACAATTAACTTATCAGCTACCGTAATCCTATTACCTTATGCCTTCGAAACCTAATCGTGAAACGCGATTCATATAGAGCACAAGGTAAAACAGATCTCCCCCCCCTCACCTCCCCCTCCCCTTCCCTCCACCTTTCCCAGCAGTGGACAGTATTACCAGGAGCGCGAGACAACCCCAAGGGAAGGAGTGTTACCAGACACGCTCGACGCTGGCAGGGGCTTTTCCTTCGTAATCCGCGGGGTTATTCTCCCTCGCTCTGTTCTAAGTCTGTGTTCTAAGCCATTATCACGGGTAATCTTTTGTTTTATCGTCCGACGTGGTTTACTATCACAGGTTATCGGTTTATGGGTATCTGTGTGACAGGTTAAGAGTTGTTTTTCCCATTGGAAGAAAATAAAATGTTTATCCTACGCGTTTTCTGTCGTGCTTCCTGACCCCCCCTCTCCCCTATCCCCCCCCTCCCCCATCCCTACCCCACTCCTCAACCCTTTTTTTTTAAAGCTTCTTTAGTCTTCTCTCTCGGGCTATAGCGGATTTTTTTTTTTTCGAGCGCGTGTGATGCGGATTTTGATATGATTCTGGCCGGATTTATGGCGCAATGTGAATGATACACGAATATATTTTGCGTTTTATTTGTTGTTTCCTCACACATGTATATACATAAAACACACAGGCAAACGAAATCAAGGAAGCAAACAAGAGGGAAAGATAAACTATATATGCATATATATAAATGTGTATATATATATACACATTTATATATAAATAAATATATATATATTATATATATACATATATATATATATATATTATAAATATATATATATATATATATATATACATATATATTGTACACACACACACACACACACACACACACACACACACACACACACACACACATGCACGCATCTCTCTCTCCCTCCCTCTCTATCTATCTATACATTACCATATTCAGTGAAGAAGCAAACTGATGTTTACCTTCATGAAATGGAATTTAAGAATGGAAAATGTGGAAACACTATGAATTAAAATAAGTGCATGTTTATTCTATGGAATCTGTGCTTGTGTACATTAAGAGCTAGATAAAATTGTTTAAATTCTTATAACAAAATATCCACACAAAAAAGAAAAAAAGACGAAAAAAAATAATGAAGGCCTTGATTCAACAACCCAGAATTTTCCTATCCGTTAATTTCTAGCCTTTTGTGTCCGTACTTATGAAATATGAACCTGTCTTTTTCGGCCATCCACATTGTCCCCATCTCTCGCCTGTCTGTTCTCTCTGCCATGCATAATACATCAGGATTAGCGTGGAGGGGGAGGGGGTGGGGGAGTGGGCAGAGAGGAGGGATTGGCAAGGGATGTGAAAAATGCTTCTCTTAGATGTGAACGAGAGATTTCCACTTTTTTATGCCCCGTGTTGTTGTTGTGCGTCTCCCGTTACTGGATCCGGGACAGTTTGGGAGGACTTTGATGTCACATCCATAAATCTCGCTTGTTGACGGATTGATCGATTGCTTAGGGATAAACTGATCCCCGCCCCCCTTCAATAATATTTTAGGAAATGCCTCTTCCAAAATATGAGAACTGACGGCTAGCTTGCGTGCCGGGTACCGCGCAAATCATGTCATTTCTACATCAGACATTATTCATACCATGATTTTAAAAGCTTTAAGACAGCATTTCACACAATAACAATTATCACTTTTGATAGAAATACTTGTTACGTCCTCTCCTTGGGTAGTGTTAAACAAGAGAAAAAAATATGACATGGAAACCATATGTATCTAGTTATCTCTGCCCCATTTTCTCTCGTGTGTATTGTTAACACGTGTTCGGTTTGAATTCTCAGAAAAAAAGGTAAAAATACGGATTCCGGACTGGGACGGAGATACTAATCCCTCATGATGACACACACAGACATCTACACGTACACACGAACACATCACCCAACTATTAATACATACACATTTACAATTGGAAATGGAAACATACATACATAAGCCCACACATTCAAACAACAAGACGTACAACCAAATACATAAAACGCACACATATACAAACAACTAAGGCATTGTACCCTACCCCTCCAAGAAAAAAACAAACTTTTTTTTTCCCTTAGAGTAACCTCAAAAGAAAGAAGAGAGTGGAAAAATGGAGGAAGAAAATACACTACCGTAAGAAGAAAAAAAAGAAGTCAAAAGACGGTCGCGATGCGCAGGGGAAGCTAATACGCCTGAGCAGTTCCGTACATTCCACTGTAATTACATGTTTACTCGAAGGACCTACGTACGGATGAGGGCGACGCTCTTCATCCTTAGGTAAGTAAGGGATGACAGCTCCTCTAGAGGGCACAGGGGATGGGGGGAGGGGGGAGGAGCGCGGAGAATTAAGAATGGTTCTTCCGAAGATGTGAATGATACTAGGTCTACAAAGAGGACAGGAGAAGGGGAGTGAATGTACCTGCTATACTCATACGTAGAACATATGGTCTGGTTTTCCGTTCTCTAATCGAATTACACGTAAGCGGCCTAGCTTGTTTAACATCATAAACTTTTCATAACTCGATATATGAAAATTAGATTAGATAATTATAAATAAAGCACAAATCAAGCTCTTACGTAATTGTGAAAAGCTCAAATGAAATCATCCGACTAATAGTCCAATCAAAAATGTATTGGAGCTTGTCAATCAGCTAAAATTAATATCTGTGGGAATGCGTGTCCGTCTGACTGTCCGTTTTTGCGTTCAAATCTAAATTGACTTGGAAATTAAAACCAAATTGACTTGGAACCCTTTACAGGTGGTCGAAACTTGTTCATAAGAAGGGTTTAACAAAAAGATTAAAGCTTTCCGTGGACCACATGCTGCGAAAAAAAACGAAAAAAATATGGATACTTCTTTAGGTTCGAATTAATCTTCTGGGCACGATGGTGATACATGCAGGTCATTCCAACATACGAACAGGTCGATGGATCTAATTTGTGAGAAAGATACCTTGAAAGTCTACTTCGTCATAATTTTCGTATCCAAACCGAGCATCTGTTAGCCATATTCCGTAAATAAATCGGAATCGTGTTGTTATGGTAAGTTCTTGAAATAAAAAAACGTGTGTGAATGTTTACAGAAAAGGCTATTTGACATGGACTGACATATCCGAGGACTAGTATAGTGAAGTGGAGGACTAGTTAAAGGGGAATGAATGTCTCTTTCTCTCTCTCTCTCTCTCTCTCTCTCTCTCTCTCTCTCTCTCTCTCTCTCTCTCTCTCTCTCTCTCTCTCTCTCTCTCTCTCTTCTATCTATCTATCTATCCCCCCCTCTTTCTCTCTCTCTACCTACCTATCTATCTATCTCTATCTTTATCTATCTATCACCGCATACAACTACATAAAATCAAGCGACAACACAATCGAACTTCCATAAACAAACAAACAAACAAACAGGTAAGCACCCTAGCCTTCCCCAAATAAAGACCGAGCGGTGCGCATAATTAGCAATATATTATTCAACAGACAAATAAACTGCACGGTGACCAAATTGTTTTAACTCTCCATATACCCACAGCATGTCTGATTGCAATTGCATGTTGACGTGCGTGTATCATCAGTTTATTTATTTTTCTT
>BOPN01002452.1:22500-25000 GCA_017312705.2 Penaeus japonicus
ATATATATTTTTTGTGAGTGTGTGCCCTTGAAAGCACATATATTCTAATCCCCGACGACAGGTCTTATTTCACACATTTCCCCGAGTGAAAACTAAAGGTTGATTATAAAGCGGAAGTTAATAGGCCAGTTTACTTACAGAGGCCGAGTCCACGCACGCGCCAACTCGCTCTTCGGGAAAGAATAGGTGCGTGGCTGCAAAATGAAGAAAATGTTACGCTCGTTGCTACAAGGCTTTGCACTCTCAGTTTTCAAAAATTCAGTGCCATCGTTGACTCAAGTTGGGGAGTTACGGAAAGACTGAATAATTTATTTTCTTTTTTTTCTCTCTCTTTTCTTACGTACTTAGTTTTTTTTCCCCCCTGAAGAAACGGATCTTTGTCCTATTCTTGTTTTTAAACAAATGTTATTTCTGCTGTTCATATCGTCTACAGATCGGTTCGTAATCGCCAACCATGGGCAACCAAAGTCATAAAAAAACAAGAGAAAAAAAAGACAACAATAACGAATGATTTTGGGAAACTGACCGAAGATGTATCCTCTTTCCCGCCACCTTCGTCTGAACTGTTTCGAACAAACGATAAAATAAGAGAGAAAAATGGAGCGAACGCGGGCGAACTCTCCAACGCCAAGGCCACCGCGTTCTATCGCACTATAGGGTTTAATACGAAGCAAAAAACAGTATGGCTTCAGAGAGCGTCCGAGCCATCGAAGCCTCTAGAATGTTTTTTTCCAGCACAAACTTTAGAAAAAAAACATACTTTTGAAAAAAAAAAAAAAATCCAAGGGAAAAAAAACTCAATATGATATAAAAATATTGATGAGAAAAGATTATTTGGCGAAGCACGTGTCGATTTTGACATCGCCTCTCTCTCGGCCAAATAAAAGTTAAAAATAAATAAAGAAAAAAGAAAATATTTAGCACTGTATCCCCGTTCATTTGTCTCCAGCAAGAACGGTAATAATTCATAAGAATAGCAGCTGTATTTGTTGTAATAATGGCGGTGATGATGATAGAAATGATAATATTAGTAATAGTAATCATGATAAGAGTTATAATGATAATAGTAATAATTGTAATCATGATAATTGTTATAATGATAAAGATAATTATAATGATAATGATAGTTATAATGATAATAATAGTTATAATGATATTGATAATAATTGTAATGATAATTATGATAATAATAATGATAATAATGATAATACTATAACAATATAAAAAACATTAATGATAATAATAGTAATAATGATAATAACAACAACAACACTACACAATAATAATCATAATAATAATCACGATAACGGTAATAAGGAAAACAGAGATTAATATGACAATGATAAAGATGATAATGATAATAATGATAATGACATAAATAAGAATAAGAATGATAATGCTATGCAATAAAAACAATGGTAATAATAGTAATAATATATATAATACTGACATCAATAATGAAGCTATTAAGACTATTATTTAGATAAATAAGATGATCTATAGGATGATAAGAAAAATAATGACAATAATAAGAACATTCACAAAAGCAAAACGAACAAAGAAGAAGAAGCAAAATGAAAGAGAAAGAGGTAAGGAAACATAAAAGAAGAAGATCAGGAAAATGAGAGAGAAAAAATAAGATAATAACAAGAAAAATAAGATAATGATGAAAAGAAGAGGAAACATTCGAAAAATAAAAAACAAATGTGGAATAAGGAATAAAAAAAGAAGAGAGAGAAAAAAATAAAGAAAGGAAAAAGAGAAAATAATAATAACATAAAAGTCTGATACAAATTACCATAATGACCACGGCTATGACATATTATTATTAATGATATTAATGATGATATTAATGATGATATTAATGGTAATGATTCAGATAAGCATAATAGGGACGGAAGCAAAAAGCAAAGACAGATAGATAGTCAACAACATTTGCAATTATAAATGGCAAGATAATGTTGCTATGTAAAATAAGAATGTAATCTGCATTATCACAGGATAAAATAGCAGACAGGAAATTAAATAAAAAAGAAAGAAAGGAAAAAAAGAAGAAAAGAAACTGAAAACGAAGAGAAAGAGAGAGAGGAAGACAAACAAACAAAGAGATTAAAAAAAAATGCATAAAAATAAGAATAAGAAACACTCACACAAAGACTAAAAAGGAAAAGAGAGAGAGAGAGAAAACAAAAACACACACAAGAAAAAAAGAAAAAAAAGAAAGAAAAAAAAGGAAGAGAGAAAGAAAAAAGAAAGAAAGAGAGAAAGAAAGAAAAAAGAAAGAAAGAAAGAAAGAAAGAAAAAAAAATCAAAGCCCCACGAACAAAAACCACACAAAGGAAACACCCGAATCCCTCAGCGAATTACCACCTCCGTTCAAAGGCAGTTCATAAGAGTTACCCGAGTCCATAAACAGCCAAAGAATCCGATCTTAGGAAGCGGTCGTCTTACAAGATAAAATGAGCAGCTTCCAAGACGCCTGGCTGGTAATGCCGCGTTG
>BOPN01002452.1:75000-80000 GCA_017312705.2 Penaeus japonicus
CCCCTTTTACTGTTCTAATCTCTTTCCCCCCCCCCTCTTCTTCTGGACTGTTCTCTCTTCTTTCTCCTTTTGTTTCTTGTTTCTGCCTTCATTTTTCCCCTCGTTCCCCTATCCTCTAATCCCCCCAAATTCTCTGTCCTCATCCCCCTTGCTTCATGTCCCCCCTCACTCCTCCCCATCTCTCTCTCTCCTCACCCCCCCTCCTATGTCCCACCCCCTCCTCCTCCCCTCCCCATATCCCCCTTACCCCATACTTCTCCCCTCCTTTCCATCTCCCTCTTCGCACCACCCTCCCCATCTCTCTCCCTCCCCTCCCCACCGTCTCCCACCTCCCTCTCCTCACCCCCCCTTCCCGCATACTCAGTGGGGAAAGGGGGGGGGGGGTCATAATCACGATGGTGGAGATTGGAGAGGGTAATTACTGCCCATTAGAACGCTGAGCTTAGGGGGTTTCACGGGGGGGGGGGGGGGGGGGGGGTGGGGGTTAGATACAATAGCTCTAATAAAGAGAGCGAGAGAGTGAGAGAGTGAGAAAGAGAGTTGGAGAGACAAAGGGACAGAGGAAGAGAAAGAAAAAGATAGATAGATAGATAGATAGATAAATAGATAGATAGATAGAGAGAGATAGAGAGAGAGAGAGAGAGAGAGAGAGAGAGAGAGAGAGAGAGAGAGAGAGAGAGAGAGAGAGAGAGAGAGAGAGAGAGAGAGAGAAAGGCGAAAGATAGAGAGAGATACGATAGAGAGAGATACGATAGAGAGAGAGACGAGAGAGAGAGAGAGAGAGAGAGAGAGAGAGAGAGAGAGAGAGAGAGAGAGAGAGAGAGAGAGAGAGAGAGAGAGAGAGAGAGAGAGAGAGAGAGAGAGAGAGAGAGAGAGAGAGATCACGTATCATCGTGTTCATTACCTTCATGTCTTAACTTACGTAATTATCCTCCAGACACTCATTATATTATATCAATTTTCCTATATCTATTATTCAAATCACCTTTTTTCCCCTTAATTCAACCAAAAAAAAAAAAAAAAAAAAAACGACCGTTTTCCTGCCCACCAGCTTTGCGAGTGTATTAGACGCACCTTCAAAATGATACTATTCTTCCTCTCGGAATATATGAAAAAAAGAAAACAAAAAAAATATATATATGAAATAGGACAAAGGAATCCACTTACTTTATCTCAGATCACGACTGATCTTCCTTCCTCCCTATCCCTCCCTTGATCCTCCTCCACCTCTCCCCCTCAATCTCCAGTTCCTCCTCCACCTCTTTCTGCACCCCCCCAATCTCCTCTTCCTCCATCTCTTCCTCAATTTCCTCCTCCTCCTCTGTCCTTAAGCCTCCTCTCGCTGCTTGAACTGGATGAGTCATTCCTCCTAATCCAGTTCTCTTCCCCCCTCCCCCCTATGCGCTGTCATCCCTCGTCATATACTTGTGAATGCATGGATACATGCATAGCTGCTTATTTAAAGCTCAAACGCACACAAAAGCATATGCGTAGCTATGCATAATATCTACAACCATTATTTCCACGTTTTGGGCATATATAAGCATACATATAATGTTTATATAAACATTTTATTAACATGTATTCCCAATAATCAAATCAATATTTCACGAACATATTCTACACACACACACACACACACACACATACACACGCCCACACACACACACATACACACACGTCGCAGCCAGACGACGCCCCCTGCACCGAATTTTCTCACATCCCTCCATTCAAACGCAAATTATTTCTAATTAATCCAATGCCATTGTATTATGGGTTTCCCTCCCTCCCAATCTCTAATCTTCTCATGTTGTCTGGGATGCCACATATGCGCTGCTATGTCCACGTTCGGGCATCAATGTTTCACTTTTTTTATTTATTTATTTTTTATTTATCTATTATTTCTATTATCTTTTAGAATTCTGCGTTTTATTGCATAGTTTCAATCGTGTTAAGGCTTAATAAAAAATACATATCCAATTTCTTTTGTTTGTCTTCATCACGATGTAGCTTATGAAAACAGTATAACAAATTATCAAAGTACCAAAGATAAGCATCAGATAATCGTTAATCAAATTTAGAAATATCACCCCCCGTCCCCGTCCCCTCTCCTCCCAATTTAAGACCACGATCGAAGTCTAAACGACAAAGACATTTACAAAATCTAGATGAAAACAAACCCTCATTAAAGTAAAGAATGGTCTCCACTTACTTATGCGTCCTTTCATGTCAACACAAATAATTTATTCAACAGCGACGGGGCGAATGTCAAAAACATGTTGTCTTTAACGACCTCATACTGCGTAATGCCTTGAATATAATACACTAGGATTTTAAATGGAGTGCGTATGGGTGGATGAATATATACTGGCACATAAACATAAACATATACTTTAACATGTATACATAAACATATATCTTACCTCTATATAAGACGTCATTGTTATAATAAGACATCATTGTAATAATTGCATAAAAAAAAAACAAGTACATATATAAAATAGCATATGATATTCGATTCATATAGGTTCCTTCAGAATAATTTTGAATAAAGGTTGTAAACTAATAAGGACAGCTTTTTGTTCAGTTTTTCTTGTGACTTTTTTTTTCTAAGGAAGGATTAAAACTCATTATTTTTAGATACTGTGTGCAAAATTTCAAGTGTTCCTTTTTACTCCCTTTTTTGAAGATATTACTTATAATCTTAATCGTTCTTCTTCAACCTATCTTCCTTTCTGATTTGTTACGCAGGAACACATATAAAGAGAAAACCGATGATAAATGTTAAGAAACTTCTGCAACAGTTGCTTCTGCACGAGAGATAAGTCCGTATTCTTTGATGTTTTTTTTCCGGACGTCAAAGAAAAAGAAATCAGTGTAGTTGCCTATTCGTTTTTCCATTTTTTCAGCTACTTCAATTTAATTTCGACCAGTGATACATAAACTGAAACCGTTTTGATCGTTTACGAACCCTTTCAATCTTATATCGTCCGTATAATCCTTTGAACAGCTTTTGATCCAATGAATTCGCTCCTCCGTAAACCTCTTGGTCGTATCACCACAAAACTTTACCTCGAATCGACAACACAATCGACCTAACCATTCGACAACCACTCTCACACTTGACTCATCACTCGAAGACCTTCCACGTGCTTTCTCCCCTTCTTCCCTCTATTCCACCCATCCCCTCCCAAACCTTCCCTCCCAACCCCCTTTCCCTTCCTCCCCTCTCTATTAACCCCGGCCATCAAAGAGAGGAAGCGTCTGGGATTGGCTAGTTATGACCACTGACGAAGCTATTCCCAACTCCGTAACGTCCAAGGAAGCAAACTTTTAACAGCAAACTTGAAACATCACGTATCATTAGAGAGGGCAAAGCTTTATAGGAAACGTCTTCTCGATATACAACTCTCATGTTTCCCTCTTTTGTATGTCTTCAACTCTCTGTTTTATCTTTTTTTAGTGCGAAATCATTATCTAAAGATGATAAATAGATCAATAAAAGATCACCTCCTCACATTCCGAGGAAAACTATTCCCATACATCACGTATTTACATTTCTTTTTCTAAACCTTATTCCAGATTTCACTGTAGATGTGCTTAAGCGTGTCATAAATTAGACTTATATTCCCGGTTTATAACAGCAGTGAACTCAGCGACGGCGAACACTCTCGCCTGTTCTTTATTAAACTCGAGTGATGGAGTGAGCCATTCGCGAGCCCCGGGGAAACTTGTACTATAAAAAACAGTCCCGCTTTAAAATCTCGAAATAAAACGACGCACTGAAGGCCAATAATATCGGGGGGCAGCGGGGGGTGGGGGGGGATTGTGTTTGTACTCTGGCTATTATTTTGTTGGATTGGGGAAAATTATCAGGGAGGAGAGTTCAGTTCTGGTTGTCTGTGGGATACTGTGGGAAAAGGAGTGGATTGGTTAATGGTCGACATGTTTATCTATATGGATTAGAATATATAAGTATACATACATAAGCACACACACACACACACACACACACACACATACACACGTGCATATATGTATATATCTAATCGCATATGCAACAGACCATTACGTGAATATACACAGAAGAATAATATGATGTATACATAAAAGGAAACACCCTGTGCAATATTCCATTCAAATATTACGATATGAAGTTTGAATGAATAACAGAGTATTTGCGCCACAAACTGAGGCAAAAAAACGAGAATATTACAAAAATTCCGAATCCCTTGTGGTCTAGAGTGGAACGAGTGAATGATGTAGGGTATGAGAGATAAGGAAAGAGATAAGGGAAGGATGAGAGAGAGTGAGAGGAAAGATGTGAGGGGCAAGGGAAGGAGAGGAGAGAGAAAGAGAGAGTGAACAATAGGCCAAGGAAGATGTATCACACACGAAAGGAGCATGAAATGTACAATATCACAGAAATTCGAGAGGGAGAGAGATATAAAGAGAGAGAGAAGAGAGAGAGAGAGAGAGAGAGAGAGAGAGAGAGAGAGAGAGAGAGAGAGAGAGAGAGAGAAAGAGAGAGAGAAGAGAAAGAGAGAGAAAGAGAGAAAGAGATAGAGAGAGAGAATAATAAGAGAAAAGAAAGAGAGAGAGAGAGAATAATAAGAGAAAAGAGAGAGAGAGAGAAAGAAAAAGAGCGAGAGCAAGAAAGTCGATCATCCGAAGCTAAGTGGTCGAATCAATTTTTTTTACCCGTAACCCTTTTTTTTTCTCCGGATTGGGAGAGAGCAAGCCAAGACCCCCTCAATTGCACCTATGGCAATTTTGCTCCGCCGTTCCCTTTTTCCCGAACATTAAGACGCGTTCTCCCCAAAGGCCAAGTTCCTCTGAGGGTGATGGTTCCGTGTGAATTGTGGATGGAAGTCTGCGAGTGAGAGCCAAGACCGGACGAGGCGCGAGTGGACTCAGTGGGAGTGGGAGCTCACCAGGGAAAAGGGAGAGTAATAATCCGGGAGAACTGAGGGCCGAAGGGGGAGGAGGAAGAGGAGGAG
>BOPN01002452.1:87500-90000 GCA_017312705.2 Penaeus japonicus
GAGAAGAGAGCTTGTATGCCTGGGCAGAATCAATTGACTCTACAACTCCCATGAGTAATGTGTGGAAGGACATCAATAAGATTAAAGCTAACTCATACAATGCAACACCTCATCCTCATCCAGAAACAGTAGCTTCATCTCTTCTTAACAAATGGTGTGAGGATTCTTCTCTTGATAATCTTCCATTATCCATACGCAGGTGCTCTTCCAATTTAAAACACAAAAATGAAATTGATTATCAGTGTCAATTAACAGATGATGCTGACATACCATTTACAACTGACGAACTTCTTGCAGCAATTAAGACTGGGAAATCCACTGCACCTGGGGACGATGGCATTACATATGACATTATCCGGCTCCTTGCTAAGGTACAGGCAAAGGGAAGAAATCCTCTTTTAGATCTCTTCAACTTAACCTATGCTACAGGCACTCTGCCTACCTCCTGGAAACAGGCAACCATCATTCCCATTCCAAAACCAGGACGCCCAGACGAATTTCGACCAATCTCACTAACATCCTGTCTCTCCAAAACCTGTGAAAGAATCCTTCTCACTCGTCTTCTTTATCAGACCAAAGACCAAATTCATCCATCTATCTTTGGTTTCCAGAAAGGGAAAGGAACACAAATGTGTTTAGCACAGTACCTAAATGGAAGCAAAGCACAGTCTTCATACTTCATGGACTTCAAAAGGTGCTTTTGACAGAGCTTCTCCACAAGCAATTCTCCATGAATTAACTCTATTGGGAGTTAAGGGAAAGCTACTGTTATGGATAAAGGACTATTTATCTACAAGGAAAGTTAAAGTATGGTACCAAGGTACCTTTAGTGCTTTCGGTAAACTAGAGTTAGGTACCCCACAAGGGGGAGTATTGTCCCCTACACTATTTATCATACTTATGCACTCTATCTGCAAACCGAACAATGAGTTAGGAGACCTATGCAATAGCATATCATATGCGGATGATATCCTCATCCAAGTCTTTGATAGGGGGAATGTGTACTCAGGAGATTCAGCAAAAAGTGTGCTTCTCTTGGCCTCATAATCAACCCTATCAAAACCAAACATATATCCAGAACTCGTCAACTGCCCTATATACCAAGCTTAGGTGGACAAGTTATTGCAAGGACTTACTCCTACAGGTATCTTGGTGTTATGGTGATTCCTCCACACCTCACGTCACGCAATTTTCGTTTCACCCAGGAAATTATTCACGATATCAAAGAACGTTCCTTGGAACGTTTAAGACCATTACAATTTATATGTAACAGATACGTTGGTGCCTCCCTCAGAGTCCTGAGGTTGATGTATATTACCTTGGTTCGGTCCGTGATTGACTATGCGAGCCCGGTTCTTAGTCTGTTACCTCCAAATGCCCTCAAACCCCTTGAAGTTCTGCAGAACAAGGCTATGAGAATTATACTCGGTTGCCCAATGACTGCCAAAGTTCTGGTCATGAGGAAAGAATTAGATCTCCCCACAATCCACAGTCGTGTTACCCAAATTAATACCGTTCTTGGTACTAGAATCTTGCAGCTCCTACCCAAACCACAGATCTCCCAAGCTCTGGCAAATGAGATCAGTCACAGAGTCAGGTTTGCTCGGCCTCGATATTCCAATCTAATGCACTCCAACTTAGAATGGAAAGCCAAAACTGCCCAGACCATCCTCAGCTTCAATGTCTGGAGCATTGATGCTCTTAATATCTCAGAAACCAAACTATCTGCACCATGGCATAGAACTCATGTATATGTCCATATTGACAAACTGCCAGGACCTAAATCCATGATTTTGACATCAGAACTGAAGTCTCATTACCTAAAGTATATAGAAGATATCCTCCATCCTCTTGATGGTGAACCCCCACTTGCAATCTACTGTGATGCCTCCACTGATTCTCATGGAGCAGCTGGGATTGGAGTCTTAATTCCCGACATTTCTTATAGAGAAAGTGTGCGGATTTCAGACTGGGCAAGCACAACTGATGCTGAATCATTAGCCATATACCATGCCATAAAGGAAGGTAGTGAACAGGGGCGCCACCTGGCTGTCTTTTCTGACAGTCAGGGTGCCCTCTATAGACTCACTGCATTTAACCCAGAAAACATGGTATCTAAAAACATCCTACATCAAATTTCCAGACTCTCAGAGCAGGGTATACAAGTGTCATTGCACTGGATACCGTCTCATATAGGAATACCATCATGTGAAAAAGTTGACCAGTTAGCCAAATTCGCACTTTCCTATGAAGAACCACACTATGCTATACCATTATCTCTTACTCAGATGAAAAGACGTATTAATAGCTCTTTAAGAGATTATGAGGATCAGGTATGGGCTACAGAAAAGATGAAAAAGAATGGACATGGCACTATCTGGCATTATGAAAGTATTGCCGGGACATCATACATGGACAAGCCCTATGAAATTTATAAAGGTCTGTCACGGAGGCAACAAGTTATACTAACCAGGCTACGCATAGGCTATCACTATACTAT
>BOPN01002452.1:117500-122500 GCA_017312705.2 Penaeus japonicus
TGGGAGGGGGGGGGGGGAGATGCCAAATACCGTATGCGTAGAGGAGGGTGAAGAGCGGGAGTGGGGTGGGGTGGGCGGGGGAGGGGGGGTGGAGATAGCGGGTGTGTAGGGAGGAGAGAGGGAGGGAGGGGGGAGGGGAGGAGGGCGAACATAGGCTCAAATGGATTTTTAATGTTCAGAAAATTACGGCCTTAAACGTTTCGGATTTTTGTGAATACCCACCTCCCCCCACTCCCCCCCTCCCTCCACTTTCATTATACAGATCGCATATTCATTCTCTCGTAGTCGCCCAATTCCTCGTCTAAGCCACCCTTTGCTATCGCATCAAGCCTATCTTCCGGGCTTAATCAGACCGAAAGTAATCCGAAAGGAAGGACACCGGACGAGCCACAGGAGTTTCTGGGTCCTTCGTCATGCATCAGATATGAATCGCTTATCTAAATGGATTTCACTTTATGCCTTTATTCCTCGGTCTACAATTCCACCTGACGTCGCTCTGTTTAGATTGGGTAATCTCGCTGTTGTTGTTTTTTTCTCTCTCTCTTCTTTTTTTTTCTGTTGCATATGAAATGTTTGTTCTTATTTTCGTTTTCCATATTTGCTTTGTCGTTTTATTTTGCTCCGTTTTTGAGTTCGTTCGTTCTTTCTCTTTCCCTACTTCCTTTCATTTCTGAGCCTCCTTGCTCGCCACTTCTATCTTTCTCTCTTCCTTTCTCTTTCTCTTTCCCTCCCTCCCTTCCTTCCCTCCCTTCCTTCCTTCCTGACCCCCCTTGCTATCAATTTCTCCCCCTCTCTCTCCCTCCCTCCCTCCCTCCCTCATTCCTTCCTGATCTCCCTTGCTCGCTTCATTTCTCCTCGTCACCCTATCTCTGCCTCTCCCCTTTTCGCCTTATCTACAGAAAGTCTGAATAAGCTCTCTCTTGTATCTCTCTGCCTCTGTCCTTGCCACTGTTTCCCAAAACACGCTATCTCTCTCACGGACCTTCAGTTTTATCATGTCAAGTAAGGTCGTGGCCTTTAAGGTCATTGGACACGCCAGCTGCACGACATTAATATACAGCAAGTTTCAGTCAGGCCTATGGAAAGGGTGGGAGGCTTCATTAGCATATTAAACCATGCGACTGTATTGTACTTTGTATATTTGCTTGTTTGTCTGTTTTTTCGTGGTGTCAACAGTGTGCATCAACCAGTTCTCTATCAATTAAAGTCACAGATGGCAAAAAGTATTCCAATTTACGAAGAGATAAATAAGAAAAAAATAGGGATGCTGTCTTTTCTTTTTCCGACGTTGTTAATGAACTTTTCATAAAACAAAGGAACGTGAAGAAATACGATATAATGCTACTGTCAGTCGCATATGATAAATAAGAAATAAAAGAAATACGTAATAACAACAACACAATAAGAAAAAAAAAAAAACACTACTCCAAGGAAATTAATACCGACAGAATAACTAGGTCAATCACAACGGTAATAAAAAAAGAAAGGAAAAATATATTGTCTCTCTCAATTAATCAATCAAAAGCCAAGAAAAAATATCGCAATAGCTCTAGCACACGCTCAATAACACGGAATTTATCAGTTACAAAATGTCGAACAGACTTGCTTATCTGTTCGACAAGGAAGTTCTTGTTATCAAGTTATTTTTCTGTAACTTTATCAGTTACAAAATGGAAAAGGAGAAGTCGGACAGACAAAGAAGAAAGAGGAAGGGAAACAAGTTGAAAGAATAGACAGAGGGGGGTGAGAGACTATGGAGGGGAAAAGGTGAATTAAAAAGGTAAAAAGAAAAAAGAAAGAAAAAGAAAGGGCGTCCTTAATTGTTACAGAATAGAGGAGTAGGAAAAGGAGGGTGAGGAGGCAGGGGGAGAGATGGAGGGAGAGGGTAAGAGGGGGAAGAGACAGGGAAGAGAACGAATAGAAGAAGGTAGGTGAAGGGGAGAAGTAGGAAGGAGATACGGGGAAGTGGGAGAAAATCAGGAGGGAAAAAGAACAGGAAGAGATGAGATAAGAAGGGAAAAGAGGGAAAGAAGACACAAAAAGGGATGGGAGGAAGGTAGAAGGAAGGTGGGGAGGGAGACACGGGAGAGAGTAAAAACAAGGAGAAACGGAAGAAAGGCAAGATGAGAGGAGATTGGAAAGGAGAAAAACGAGGTAGAAAAGAGGCGATGAAGAGAGGCAAAGAGAAGGATGTGGGAAAGGAAGACAAGAGAGAGGGAGAGAGAGAGAAAGAGAGAGAGAGAAACAGACATACACTGCATATATATATATATATATATATATATATATATATATATATATATATATATATATATATATATATATATATATATATATATATAGAGAGAGAGAGAGAGAGAGAGAGAGAGAGAGAGAGAGAGAGACAGAGAGAGAGAGAGAGAGAGAGAGAGAGAGAGAGAGAGAGAGAGAGAGAGAGAGAGAGAGAGAGAGAAAGAGAAACAAAGAAAGAGAGAGAGATAGAGGGAGAAAGAACGAGGGGAGATTGTTACGAGCGGGAATGGTGGAAGGGCTTTGGGGGGGGGGGGGGAGCTCTAAGTACTTGCTTAAAAAAATATATGATACTCTTTAGGCAAGCTTCCCCATGTGTAGGGCGTGGCTGGGCCGAGGCCTGCGGTGTACCTGATGTTCTTGTTAGTTCGTTTGTTTTTATTTGTTTGATTGTTGTTCCTCGGCGTCTGTTTTTGCTGGTGTAAGTGGTTGGCTTTTATTGCTCACGATTTTAATGTTTCCTTGTTGTATAGTACAGTAGGATGCCTTCTGGATGCTCTCATTGGGACGATATATATGTATTTGTTAATTCTTGATGGGTATTTTTTCTCACTATTATCCTTATCATCATTAGAAATTTTATCATTATCTTAGTTATCATTGTTATTTTTATCGTTACCTTTATCATCATTACTATCTTTATTATTGTCAGTATCATTATTACTGCTTTTATCACTATCATCATCAGAATTACTATTATCGTTACTGGTTTTATCCATACCATAATAACCATTGCTATTTTCATCATCATAGTCATCATTAATACTTTTATCCTTATCATCATTACTACCATCGTCATCACAATCACCGACAAAGCCAATAATCCTTATCTTATCACCAATTAACACTAATCTTCAAAAAACGTCCTTGCAACGGACCAACCCGGTTTAGCAATACAAACAAAAGTGAACGAGCATTGCAGGGATCCACCCAGTATATTACGAGTTCCCAGACCGCTCAACAGGGGGGGATATTTTCCATGTGCTGATAAGAGACATCGGGATAAAAATGATAATTTGATAAAAGCAGGAAGAGATAGATGGAAAGAGACAGGAAGAGGCGGAAAGCGAATAAAAAGGTGGGGGTGGGGGTGGGGGGGTGGGGTGGGGGGATCACAAACATGTGAGGGTGTGTGTCGGTTAGCGTAAGGGTGTGACGTCAGAAAAGAATGGGTAATGCATAAATGAATACGTTAATGCCGTTAACGAGCAGAATTTAACGCTTGGATGAATTCATTAGTTGGAAGATATTGTGCTGGGCGGTTAAGTATATTGATCTAATCTTTTGCTGTGTTGGGGGATGGAGTTACAGGCTAATAGGAGGATGGGAGGAGGGATGGATGGATGGATGGATCGATGGCTAGAAGATTAAATTCGCAGATGGTTTGAATGGCAGATGTTAAAACACACACACACACACACACACACACACACACACACACACACACACACACACACAAACACACACACACACATAAACAGAAACGTGTTTGTATAAGGCAGACACACGCTCAAGCACACGTATTCTCATGAGTGTTTGTGCTTCTTTTTCACATGGTTCACATGTCATCCAGAGATTATTTACAGTTTATGAATGCATGATAATGTTTTATCAAAGTAGGGAATGAGACAGAACGAGAGAGAGAGAGAGAGAGAGAGAGAGAGAGAGAGAGAGAGAGAGAGAGAAAAAAGAGAGAGAGAGAGAGAGAGAGAGAGAGAGAGAGAGAGAGAGAGAGAGAGAGAGAGAGAGAGAACGAGAAAGTCAGAGTGTAATATTCTTATTCTGAAATGAAAATTCAAGAGAGTCAGAGAGTAAGAGAAAAAAGACCTGAATTAATGCTAATTTCTTTTTCATTCTAGGTAAGTAGTGGGAGAGGGCTGAAATTTCATAACACGTAAGTCAGTGTTTTTAGTTTTCTTCAGTTTCATTATTTCTATCTCTTTCCCTTTCTCTCTTTCTCTCTCTCTCCGTCTCTCTCTCTCTCTCTCTCCGTCTCTCTCTCTCTCTCTCCCTCTCTCTCTCTCTCTCTCTCTTTTATTATTCCATTCCATTTTACTTTCATATCAAATATAACTTTCCAGATCATAGCTTTGACATGTAATATTTCCTCAACTTGGTGAAAATAAAGTGAAAGAATAAAGATCAATAAATTATATATATATATATATATATATATATATATATATATATATATATATATATATATATATATATATACACATATATCTGTCTGCATATACAAATATACTTATAAAAATATATAAAAGAATTTCAGTATAAGTAAACGAAAGTTGTTACAGAAGAAATCGGCTCCCTGCTTTGCGTGCGGAGTCTTATATTTGCATGCGTTAAGGAGAAATCTGTTATTTATTTCCGTGGCATGTTTCTTGTTACTGGTTATTTATTACGGAATTTCCAATAACAAATGAAAAACTCTCTTCTCGATCTATAACACGATACTCGAAAATCCAGTACTTAAGCGACGGGTATTGGACTCTAAAGGACATAAATTATGCGTCGTATCAAATATACAATAGTAATAATGATAATAATGATGAAAATAAAAACATACAATATTTTCTAACCGTTCATAAATTTCTAGCTGACGCTGTTTAAAATGGGAAGGAAATGTATTTGATGTCGATAATGTGTAGCCTAGAAGTTGGGTGTCAAGTCGATATGCATTTGGTTATGTTGCCATGTTGTTGCGT
>BOPN01002452.1:142500-152500 GCA_017312705.2 Penaeus japonicus
TGATAATGATTTTGATTATGATTATGATAATGATGATGATAATGATGATGATGGTGGTAATAATAATATTGATAATGATAATAATGATAGTGGTGATAATGGGACAATTATTGATAAGAATATTGACAATACCACCACCAACAATGACATCAATAACGAAAACGATAACAGAATCAGTAAAACCAATGATAACGATAAAAAAAAATCATTGATAACGAAGGTAAAAAGCAAAAGATAATGCCGGTTCCTCTCTGACATATGATTCCCATCCATTTGGCGGGAAAATACATGCAAATCGACCAGACGTAACATTTAATGTCACTTTTGTATCAAACGGGCGCGCGCTTTGAAAGAGAAAGCAAAAGTGAAACGTGCATTGCAGATGATTAATGGTTGCAGGGCTGGTTGATTCATTGCACGGTGCAAGATAAGAGATATGAAGGATTTTTGAAAACTAAATTTCATCTGTTTTTCGGAGCTGGGGTAGGATTTTCTTTTTCTTTTTCTTTTTTGTTTATGTTTTTTTTATTTTTTTTTTTATTTTTTTATTGGGAAAAATGGAAAAGGTTTGTTTGTTTATCGTGGCCGTACAATTTTTCTTTTTATCGGAAGTACTATTTAACTATTTAACGTCAGTGAAATATAAGCACAGACAGAGGGAGAGATAAATGAATCCACTCATACAAACACCGACACACACACACACACTAACACACACATCGCACGGTCGCATAGGCCTATCTGTGGGTATCAGCTCACGCATCTCATAATTTTACGAGAGATAATAGGCGGTTAGTAGGCCGTGTGTGTTATTTTTCTTGATTGTGATTTATGCCGATGGACTTTTTTTTTTTTTTTTTTTTTTTTTTTTTTTTTTTTTTTTTTTTTTTTTTTTTTTTTTTTTTTTTTTTTTTTTTTTTTTTTTATTATTATTATTATTATTATTATTATCATTATTATTGCTATTATTATTATTATTATTATTATTATTGTTATTATTATTATTATTATTGTTATTATTATTATTATTATCTTTATTATTGTTATTATTATTATCATTATTGTTATTTTATTATTATAATTATTATTATTATCATTATTATTATCATTATTATTATCATCATCATATTTGTTTTCTTTCCTCTCTCGTTCCCCTCACCTACTCCGTCATCCCTCACGCGCTCTCACGTTGTCCTTGTCTCCCCTCCTTCGCTCCCCTCTCCTCCTCTCTCATCGCCTCACGGTAGCACTCTCCCCCCCTTTCCGTCTTCACCCCCCTCCCATCCCCTCCAACTCTCCCCCCTCTCCCGGGTGCCCCCTCCTCCTCTTCCTCCCTCTTCTCTCGCCTTCCCCGTCTGGCATCCCCCCCCCCCATTCTGCCTCTCCTGTTTCCTTCTCCCTCTCTATCATTATTCTCTTCCCTCTTCTCTCTCCCCCCCCCTTCCTCTCTCCTCTTCCCTCCCCCCTTATCCTGTCTCCCCTTTTCCGCCTTTCGTCTCTCTCTTCTCCTCCTCCGTATCTGTATCTCCCCCTCTCCCCTTCTACGTTTCCCCTTCCCTCTTTACTCTCTTCTATCTCCATCTCCGTGTCTGTCCACTCCCATCTTTTCTCTCCTCCCCTCTTCTTCCTCCCACCTCCCCTCTTCTCTTCTCCATCTTCTTCCTCCTCTCTTCCCTACTCCCTCCGCTTTTCTCTTCCCTCCCCTCTTATCCCCTTCTCCTCTCTTCTCTCTCTCCACCTTCTGCCTCTTCTCTTCACCCCCTTATTTCCTCTCCTATTATCTCCCCCTCATCCTCCCCCTCCCCTCTTCTCTTCCTTCCCCCTCCCTTCTTCTTTTCCCTCCCCCTCCCCTCTTCTTCTTCTCCCCCTTCCCTCTTCTCTTCCCTCCCCCTACCCCTCTTCTCTTCCTTCCCCCTCCTTCTTTTCCCTCCCCCTGCCCTCTTCTTCTTCTCCCCCTCACACTTCCCCTTCCCTCTTCTCTTCCCTCCCTCCTCCCCTCTTCTCCTACTCCCCCTTACCTTTCCCCTTCCCTCTTCTCTTCCCTCCCCCTACCCCTCTTCTCTTCCTTCCCCCTCCCTCTTCTCCTCCTCCACCTTCTTCCTCTTCCCCCCCCCCCTTCCGTCGGTTTTCCACCACTGTCAGTCTGAGTTATTACCTTCTTGCTATTTCCTCGTAAGATTTTCTTTTCTTCTGCTTTTTTTTCCTTTGTGTCTAGCTTTCCGGGATCTTTAATGTTTTTTGTTTTGTCTGACTCGCCTTATCGTATATCCCTTTATCCTTTATTGCCTTATTCCTGTCTTCGTAGATTATGTGGTGTTACTTTTTTTTTTTTTTTCTTTTTTTTTTTTTTTTTTTCTTTTAACTAAACTTTGCCGTCGAGGCTCTTGGGAAAACGACCTTCGTTATCATTATTTTGGATTCCTGTTCTTATTCTTTTTTCTTCTTTCCTTGTGGGTTTTTCTTTTTTCTTAAGTTTTGTTCTCTATTCGTTTTGGTATTTACTTTATTCTTCGCTTTAGTTTTACTTTCATCTCATAGTTATCTTGTCTTGTTTACTCCTTTCTGTTTAAAACTAATATTATTTTCCCTTTTTTGTGTCTTTTGTCGAACTTTATATCATATATATATATATATATATATATATATATATATGTATATATATATATATATATATATATATATATATATATATATATATATATATATATATATATATATATTTTTTTTTTTTTTTTTTTTTCCCTCTCTCTCTCTCTTATTTTTCGTACACATTCTAGTTCCATGTTCTCTCTCATTGCTCTCCTGTTCTTTCTCAGGTTCCTTAATACGTCTTCTTCCTTGTTCCTCCTTCTCTTCCTCCCATCCTCTCCTTCTTTATTCTTTTTCTCTCTACATCTCCCTCGTCTCTTACCTTCTATCTCGTTCCACTTTTATTCCTCTTGTCCCTCCTCCTTTCCCCATTCCTTTCTGATTTCTTCTGTTCTCCCTTCATCCCTTCCCTTCTTTTCTCCTCCCTCTCCCCCCGTCTCCCACCCTGAACTCCTCCTTCTCCTCCTACTTTCTTCTTCTTCTTTACCCCTCCTCCCCTCTCTCTTGCCTTTTCCCTGCTCCTACCTCCCCTCCCCATCTCTACTCACCCCTCACTTCCCCTTCCCCACTCCCCCCTCCACATCTCCCTTCCCTTCCCCATCCCTCTTCCCTCTTTCCTTCCTCCTGCCCCTTCCCTTCCACCTTTCCCCTTCCTTCCCCAATCCCTTTTCCACCCCACATCATTCCCCCTTTCTCCCCTCGCCCCCCCTCCACACCTCCCTCCCTTCCCCCCCTCTGCCCACCCCCTCTAACCCACCCCCGCTCCCCCTACAGAAGCCGCCCATCCTCGGTCGGTTTACACGGAGAGTTTGGACGTTAAAACAAATCCCTCCCGCCCGTAAAGAGGGAGTTTTCAGTATGTTAGGGGCCGTGGGCGCGCCGGCAGCAGGAGCGAGGCGCGGCCGTTACTTCAGCAGGAGCAAAGCCTCTCTCATCCCTCTCTAATACGCTGCTGGTCTTGGCTCTGTCTTTCCATATTCTTTATTGGGGTGTGTGTTTGTTTTGGTTTGGGTGGTTGCTCTTGGTTTGGTTTGGGTCTACTTCTTCTTCTTTTTTTCCTTCTTTCTTTCTTTCTTTCTCTCTCTGTCGGACTTTTTCTTTCGTTTTCTTTCTTGATAGTTCTCTTTATTTCTCTCTCTCTCACATTCGCACTCACACTTACATTCATTCTCTCTCTCTCTCTCACTCACTCACACTCAGTCTCATTCTCTTTCTCTCTCTCTCTCTCTCTCTCTCTCTCTCTCTCTCTCTCTCTCTCTCTCTCTCACACACACACTCACTCTCATTCTCTCTCTTTCTCTCTCTTCCTCTCTCTCTTCCTCTCTCTCTCTCTCTTTCCCTCTTTCTCTCTCTCTCTCTCTCTCTCTCTCTCTCTCTCTCTCTCTCTCTCTCTCTCTCTCTCTCTCTCTCTCTCTCTCTCTCTCTCTCTCTCTCTCTCCCTCCCTCTCTCTCTCTCTCTCTCTCACACACACTCTCTCTCTCTCTCTCTCTCTCTCTCTCTCTCTCTCTCTCTCTCTCTCTCTCTCTCTCTCTCTCTCTCTCTCTCTCCCCCCCCCCCCTCTCTTTCCATCCTCCTTCAGCTTACATGGATCCAGGTGTGGGTATGGAGAGCATGACTTAAACGAGTCGCTATGGCTTTCTTAGTGTTTTGTCAGCGTTTAACGGGGATAACCATGGCAGCTGTATTGAAGAGGGGCATATCACATGTCCGTTTCTTCCTCTTTTTAGTGTGATGGGGATAGCTAAGTAGGGAGAGCAGGGTGAGAGGAGGGGTAGGGGGGAGGGGGAGGGGGATGGGGGATGGGGGTGGCGGAAGAGGAGGAGGTGGGAGAGAGGGGAAGTGAAAAGCGGGAGGTGGAAGGGGGAGAGAGTGGATGGTGAGAATTTTATGTGTGTTTTGGGATAAAGCAGTAAGGCTTGCGGTTTTGTTGAAGTATACCGCGTGTTCTATAATCTAATGGAGTAATATGATTTTTGTTTATGCCTTTTTTTTCATACATTCTTTTCATCTCTTTATTCCTCTTTGATTGCAATTTTGATAAATATATTTTTGATACAATAGATAATACCGATGTTATATTTTAATGCTAATATTGTGAAAAGTTAATATTACTGTAAAAATAATGATAATTTTATCAATGACCATAACAAGGAATACGGTTCTAGTAATGATTTGCAGTGACGTTGCATGTTTGTCTATGTATTATGATGAATAAATATACAGTGCATCTTCTGTATCTCTCTCTGTCTCTCTCTCTCTCTCTCTCTGTGTCTTTCTCTCTCTCTATCTCTCTCTGCCTTTGTCTCTCTCTCTCTCTCTCTCTCTCTCTCTCTCTCTCTCTCTCTCTCTCTCTCTCTCTCTCTCTCTGTCTTTCTCTCTCTCTATCTCTCTCTGCATTTGTCTCTCTCTCTCTCTCTCTTTCTCTGTCTCTTTCTCTGTCTCTCTCTCTGTCTCTCTCTCTCTGTCTCTCTCTCTCTCTCTCTCTACCTGTCTTTGTCTCTGTCTGTCTGTCTCTGTCTCTGCCTCTCTCTCTCTTCCGGTCCAGGAAATTCACTCAGAGCAGTTGCTTTGCTTAAAACGATTTTATCTTTTAATATTCGTATAAAAAAGGTATTCTAACAAAAACATCATGCACTTCACGTAGTGCTTTGTCTTGCCTGTAGTTGCATTTATAACATTTGAAAAAAACTCAAAACCCACGTATTACAAACAGCTTCAATTTCAAACACGATTTCGTCGTAGCGAGAATTCCCAGATTTGAACTTCCAGTGTTTTCCTTTCTTCTGTGAACTTTTACCTTGCACTCCGAGTTCTTCAGAGTTCCACTTCCTGGTTCATATATCCAGAATATTTTGCACAGAAAGCCCCTGGATATCGATATTGAGTAAGGCAAATTTATTCTTTCTATGTTCCATCAACTGCGTCTCTCTTGCCCGTATGATGGAAACTGTAGAATCTACATGATCCGTGAGGGAGATGGATTCATTTGAAAATAAAAAGGCTTTACTTGAATTGGAGTCATAATGCTAAAAGAAAGGATTGGAGGAATTTATTTATTTATATTATACACTACGTATATTTCAAGTAAAACACGAATATGGAAAGAAAATTGAAATGATACAGTCATATTGATAATCATTTGTACCCATGTTACTCTTATTTTGTCATGTCAAGTAACTTCAATTATACTCTCTGCTCTCTCGGAAGTAAGATATACACAATATTTAAAAAAAACATTTTTATGGGACAGAATAACTTTGCAGGATATGTAATCAACGTGTGTCGATTGAATCTTCCATTACATCTCTCGTAGTGTGAAGTCATTCATTTTAATTTACACTTTTATTATCATTGTCACAGTGATTCTTCCTGCACATTGTGTTCTATGATTAATGATTCATGTGTGAGGGAATGAGTGAGTGAATGAGTGAGCGAGAGAGTATTTGTATCTCATACAGTTTTGTGTAAAGATCCATCTATACTAATGGGAGCCTACGCGCATTTTGCAATAATTGCGCAACTTGAAAGTTCTATTCTAAATGGACGCTCATTGATATGTTGAAATGTTCAACTAGAAGCAAATATGGCATCTATTCCAGTTGAAAGTATGATTACTTAGTGCGTGTATCCGTAATTTGTAACATGTGTGTGTGTGTGTGTGTGTGTATGTGTATGTGTGAGTGTGTGTGTGCGTGTGATTTGCTATTTCGTTGCACTCTCGGCAGTGTGAGACTATAACCTATTCCATAATGATACAACTCATTATCCTTTCTCATACTGTCAATCCAATTTTGTTTATATCTTCGGACTCTCCAAGGCTGATAACTAGAGGATTTCCATTCCTCTAAAAAGTTTAGGCGTTCAGGAATTAGTCACATGTTCTAGTGATCGGCTGAATGAATGGAAATGATACAACCATATCAACAACCCGAATTCCTCTGCTTATTATAACCTCTAAAATACAGTCCGAACTAACAAAAGAGAAACTGGGAGTCCGAGGGAACGCAGAACACTTGGCAGAGAAACCCTCGAACAGCACGACGTCTCGTCAAACAAAACACCATTAACATAATGAAGGTCGTTGCCCTGCTTGTAATTGTATTCATTACGATTGCAATTGCACAGCCAGCGTACTGCAAACCGTATGGTTCCTTCAAGAGAGCTTGTTACCATGGTGGTCACGTTGTTTAACCAAGAATTGTTCTATTTATTCCAAAGAATTCTTCAGAATTCCAATTCCTGATTTCACATATCCAGACATACACCAAAAGGCGGTTTATACCAATAACGCATAGACTAAAGTTAATACCGTACATACTTCTTTCAACTATATACTTCTTGACCGCAGATGAATCTAATAGCTTTATAAAACACGAAAGACTCTTCAATCATTCTCATTATTTAATAAATTAGTGAAAGCTGGAATTACTACATGATATATAATGAAGATTATAATATAAATTGAAGATATCCAGCTTTTAATAAAACGCAGTGAGAAGGAAAACACGTGATATTAAGATTTCAAGTCAAACTGGTCACTTGCATCAAATACATGTTCGTCCTTTATATGCCAAACAAAATACAAGCAGAGCCATGTATGAAGAACACTTAACAACAATTCATGTTCTTCACACGATTCTGTGTTTTGTAAACTAGATGCAGGTATACTTTCTGTTCTCCCAGAATATATACACTCCTCTTCTACAATATACATTCTATAATGTTAATGATTATCTAGAATATGCTTACGTTTCCGTTCCCCTTTGTTTCAGCCGATTATGTTTTATTATAGGAATATCTATCTAAGTTATTGAGGAACTGCAATTTCTGCAGTACTTGTCCGTTTAGAATGAAGACCCACTGAAATGCTGAAATATTCGTATGCAAAAGGATGTTACGCAAACATAAATAGGAGTGTTGGTTTACGAAATGTGTGCATCCCCAAATTGCTCATAGGTGTCTGTGTGCAGGTGTTTGTACAATAACACACGCACATCGGAATGTTTTAATACTTGGCTAAAATTGATATTGTATTTGAACCAGACCTTGCACTGACTTGCTAAATGTGGTAAGCCTGACATACCGAATTTTGGATTTTGAAATCTGGAAACGGAAATTGAGAATATTCAAGGAGGTTGATCTTTTATTGTGAACGTAAGCTATCAAAACGGACCTCGTTGAGCCATCGACAGTGTGAGTATGTCCTATAATACAGCGATACTATTAATCATATATTAGGCGACAACTTCAGAATGTCTATTTAAATGGCGTGTGACCTTTCGGCATTTCTCCATCTAAAAAGTTCGATGAAGAAATGTTCATTGCTTTCGTCAAAACCCTAGAACGCTGACCCACAAGCTATATATAGTTACTTCACTTTCCCAATAAAAGACCGACTGACAAATGAGGGATTGGGGAGGGAATAATTGAACTTACTAGCGGAACTATGGTAATTACCTTAATTGATAATTGAGGAATCGGATGTCGAAATGAACACATGAGACGTTGCAAAAGGATCACGGAGTAGCATGGCTTCAGGTTAAACTACACATCATTATCATAGTGCAATGCTTTGTCTCACTTGGAGTTGCATGCATTGCAGACACAACAGCACAGCCAACGTATTAGACGCAGCATGGCTCACGCTAGAGTGTAAGCTCGAATTCTGAACTAGGTTTCGTTACACTAAGAATTCCAAGAGTTGAACTTAATCCATTACTTTGTCATTCCTACGAAGCCAGTTCTTCAAGCCACCGCTGCCTGGACATGCGAGTATATAGCCACTGTATGTTGTGCAGGACACTAGTGCATACTGATATTAGCGTGGTATTTCTCATTCATCAAAGATATATATATAAATATATATATATATATATATATATATATAGATAGATATATATAGATATATATATAAATATATATATATATATATATATATATATATAGATATATATATAGATAGATAGATAGATAGATAGATAGATAGATTTATAAATTGACTGGTAAATAGAAAGATAGATGGATAAATAGATAGATAGACAGGTAGATAAATAGATAAATAAATAGATAGAGAGTTTAACTGATAGATAGACCGATGGATGGATGGATGGTTGGATGGATGGATGGATGGATGGATGGATGGGTGGATGGATGGATGAATGAATAAACAGATGGATGGATAAATGGAAATATAGATAGATAGGCAGATAAATAGATAGATATATAAACAGATAGATAGATAGATGGGCAGATAGGTAGATTGACAGACAGATAGATAGGCAGATATAGACAAACAGATTTCGAATCCGATATTTAACTTGGCTTATCAGTGCGACCTTCTCGACGTTGAGAGAGAATACAAAATATTAAAAGGTATATCAGCACAGCATCCGTATGTATGCAGGTAACTCAATATTACATATCACAAACAAATCTGTTCAAAGTAATCAGTAAAGTATTACGTTTAATTTCCTTCCTCATTTGCCTCGATCTCTAATTAATGGAATATTATACTAATATCACTACAGTAATTATAGTAATAATGATAATTAGCATAGCTCTATAGTGATGATAGAATTAACAGAAATATCAGTAATGATGTAAATGATGGTATTGAATAACAATAGTTACAAAACAACAATCATAATAACGATAAAAATAATAACAAGAACAACGATAATAATAATAATAACGATAACGAGAATAATAAAAATGATAATGAAAATGATAATAAATTTATTATACTGTATACATGAGACATCAGCAAGAAGGTCTATCATTCATTTTACAGTCAACTTCAAAAGCTATTTGAGGTATTCTTCGAGACAGCTGGTGTTTGTGTTTGACATATGGTCACAAGGCTGAGGGGAATGTTAGAGCATCAGAGACGGGAGATGGGCAAAAGGGCATAGGGGGCAAATGGGTTGGTGTGTAGGGTGGGGGTGGAGGGGGCGAGGGGGGGGTCGGGAAGGGGAGGATAATGGGGGGAAAAGAAAGGAAATGAAGAACTAAGAGGGATTGACGGGGTAGTCGTGATAAATGAAAATGAGGAAGGATGTATATTGAAGGGACGCAAGCAGGCAGAGGGATGTAAGGAAAAGGGGGAGGTAGGAGCTATTAATGTTAAGGGGGGTAGAGGTTAAAGAGGAGGAGGGGAGGGGGGGGGGGGGAGGGGGAGGTGAGGGGAGAAGGCGAGGGATCAATTTCCGAGACAGGAGTAAAGGAAACACAACGAAGGGGGAGAGAGAAGACGAGGAGGGTAGAGGAGGGAGGGTGGGGGGGGGGTAATAGACCTATAGGAAGGGTAGAGAGAGAGAGAGAGATAGAGAGAGAGAGAGAGAGAGACGGAGAGAGAGAGAGAGAGAGAGAGAGAGAGAGAGAGAGAGAGAGAGAGAGAGAGAGAGAGAGAGA
>BOPN01002452.1:162500-167500 GCA_017312705.2 Penaeus japonicus
TAAGGCGGGAAGGGAAGGGTGAAGAAGGGGCGGCTCGACCGAAATATGTGGGAAGGTTTCGCCCTTCCGCCAGGGGGGTGGGGAAGGGAAGGGGAGGAGGGGGGACTTTTCAAATGTCGATTTGCTCTGCGGATGGGGAGGATTAAGCGAGATAAAAAAGTGATCGGGTGTCGATAGGACGAGGGTGGGAGGCCCATAGGAGCGGTTATGTGTGTATCTCGAGGGAGTTTCGGGGAGCCGATGAGCTGTTAGTGTTGACGTGTTGTTTGTTGATGTGCAGAAGGTGGCTCGCGTTCGGGGTGGGTTGAGGGAGTGTGTGTGTGTGTGTGTGTGTGTGTTTGTATGTATATTTTGTATATTTGTGAGGGAGTGCGTTTATTGGATATTGTGACGTCTTGCGTATCTGAATATGTGTGTTTGTGGCAGTGTATGATTACACCGTCTGAAGCTTTATAATTGTAATTCAGTCGGAAACGAATGATTAACATTATTTCACTTTTTTATCATGTTAGTTTAGCTTCTTGCTGGTCATGTGATATGCCTCTTGAGGGGCTTTCTAGGCTTTTGGAAAAAGGAGATTCTCGCGTTTTGTGAGGGTGAAGTGTTGTTTTAGAATAATCTTAACTAATCTACTGAGCTGCAGCTCAGATTCCTAGTAGAGTAGATGCTTAGGTCTGTTATAAGTTCTAGATTCTGCACACTTTAGTACCAGTAGTGTTTCCAGAAATCGTCAATATTCGAGCCATTGTTATGAGACTCATAGCAATTCTCGTGATTCTAGTATTTTTAGGTTAGAAATTATAATTGCGATATGTTATACAACATCCCTGTTATGTTCATACTCGTTGGTAAGGGAGATCTATTGCACTCACAGTAGGAAGGCAGAGACAATATATTAGTCTATCGAATTTAAAGCATATCATCATTGTTTCACTGACATACGTATTAACATTACTCAAGCATAACATTCATACATACTCCGGCATGATGACATAGTTTATAATCTAGTGATTCTATTGGGTGACCCAGTAAATCTGATAAGGAAATACATCTTCACTATAAGTTAACAAATCTACTATGCAGGTAATAATATATGGACGCCTTCAGGAAGACTTGTGAAAGCCGGCGCATAAAATTCGATATAAATTTGAACTAGAAGGGATCTACAGAGGGCTCCATCGTTGGAATTTCTTGTTTCATTACAGTCGCTCCTAGGTATGCGGTTAATCCGGTTAGTATTAAGGGTTAGGTCGTTAGATATTGTTTATATTTTTCATTGCTTTAAATTGATTTTCACTTAAATTTTTTCTCTATTCCTCCATAGTTTTAATCGTTGTATCAGGCATTTCTAGCTACTGTTGTATCTGAGTATATTAGGGTTTGCATTTAACATACTTCCTGCTCGATTCCGTCACTAAGTCTCAATTATTTAGGGATTAGTGGTGATGATTTTTAAAAATGTCCTGACTTCCCTATGTTCTGATTATACTCGTAAATCCTAGTTCGTTAGCCTTCCGCAATTTTCTCAAACATATGCAAGCTGAATCATTAGCGCTCTGTGTTTAATTACCAGCCATATATGTCTTCTCTTTAATGACTTCACCGTGGAACCTTCTCACTCTCCTATTGACCAAGCCTGCTAAATACTTCTGTAAACCCTTGCACACAGAAGCACTTAACACTTCCACTAGCACAGAAAAGTAGTTTCATCCGCGGCACACTCTTTTAAGTCCCCACCCTTCTAAACACTAGTCCATCGGTAACCCTCGAAGTTCATCACAGTGCGCGAGCGTCCTTCGAGACACCCTGGCGCTATGGCAGTCCCGTCTCTGTCTCACTTTGTCTGACCTGCAGCTGATGACAGTTGCTTTCACAGCCTCCTGGGTAGACGTAGCATGGCGCCTGTTCTCCAGCCACGTGGGGCGTCGGTTGTCAGCACATGCAATCCATACTCGAGCTTGTCTTACCTCCTCCCCGGCAACAGATTCGCATATAAAGGCATGACTCGTGATGGTCATCATTACAGTAATTGTTATTTTATGCCTGTCTAGATTCTTTCCCTTTCGTCATTTCGTTTGTGTTTTGTTTTTGTGTTTATAATGATTTGCTTTTTTTTATCTTTCACTTCAGCCTTATTTGACTTAGTTACCCGCTCAGCTCTTTCTGTGGGCTCCCCTTTCTATCTTTTCTTAACCTTTTTTCTTTATATTTCAAACTTCACAGCCCAAGATGTGGCATAAAAACAAACAAACACTAAAACTCGACACTCAGAGTTAAGGTATTTCCTGTCCCTCTTTTTTATCACCAACCATTTAATTTCCATTTCTGACTTTACCTTTGTGATCGCACCTCCTTATCCTCCCGTTTTCCTCCGCTTATTTGAATTTTAATTTTAGCAGCATCAGTCTACTCGTCTCTCCCCCTGGGTACCCTGCTAGGACACCACTGCACCGCGGAGGAGCCTCTCTCCCACAGCTCCCATGCAGCTCCGACCCTCGTCAGAAGATTTGACCAGCCACTCGTCAGCACTGCCATTCTGCTCTGTATCTATCAAGTTCTGTTTGTCATCACCTGAGCTGAAAATCAGTAACAAGACACGACTGCTTTCTACACCACTCCTTCCTCCTCCTCTTCTAACTTGCAATACTCCTGCTCCTCCTCCTCCTACTCAGTAATATTTTCTTCCTTCCCCAAACCTTTTTCCTCTTCCTCGTCATCAGCGTGGTCGTCGTCCTCCTGTTTCTCCCATCTCCTCCACTTACTCTTCCTCTTCATTCTCCTTCTTCATCTTTCTTCTTCTTTCTCATCTTCCACCTTCTCCCCCTTCCCCAGAAAAAAAACTGGTAAACAGTTGATATGATAAACACAAACACCAAACATTGAAAATAACAAAAGGAAGACGACACAATGAAAACAACGTAAAAAAAAAACGAAGAAAAAAGACTCAAAATCTACAATAAAAAAGAAGGCCTCCAAAAAATACAAGACATTGATTCCTATTTCCAGGAAATACCAAAGAGAGACCCATTTTCCACACCCATTTATACCATCTATCATCTACCCTCCAGTGAGAATCCTTGAACTCTTCCCTTCGCACCCTTCTTCTTCTCGACTCCTTCAAGATATTCACGAACCGTCTCAAACCACTCCAATCCAAAACCTTTTTCACGTCCTACACAATGGCCGGTCATCTGTAGGACTGTAGGATTGTAGGACCTTTGACTTTTATTTTATTTTATTTTTTTGAAAACGTGATATTTATACATTTATATTTTTCCTTGTGTCTACAAACCGATTTCTTTATTTTTTTTTTTCTCTTTATCTTTTCTTTCTCTGTCTTTGCCTGTCTGTTGGTCCCTCTTTCTCTCTTTGTTTCTCTCTCTCTCTGTCTGTCTCTCTCTCTCTCTCTCTCTGTCTCACTCTCTCTGTCTGTCTGTCTCTCTCTCTCTCTCTCTCTCTCTCTCTCTCTCTCTGTCTCACTCTCTGTCTGTCTCTCTCTCTCTCTCTCTCTCTCTCTCTCTCTCTCTCTCTCTCTCTCTCTCTCTCTCTCTCTCTCTCTCTCTCTCTCTCTCTCTCTCACCTCCCCCCCACCCCCACATCTATCTCCCCCACTACCACCAGCCTGGATGTCCCCGGAGCTTATGTTTACGCCGGGACTTAAGATTTTGGGGCGAAAATTTACATCCGTTGGGGATCCGGCTGGTATGCGGGGGATTTGTCTTGGGGAGGGGAAAGGGGGAGGGAAGGGGGGGGGGGGACTGAAGACGAGGAAAGGGGAACGAGATATGAGGTTATGGGGAAGAAGGGGGGGAGGGGTGAGATGGGAAGGTAAGGAGAAGGGAGAGGGAAGGGGAATGGGGAGGTAATGACAAGAGGGGAAAGAAGGAGAGGGGGGGGGGTGAAGGATGGGGCAAGGGGATATGGGGTGGTTGGGAGCAAAGGGGAGGGGGACGAGATGGAGCGGTAGGGGGAAGGGAGGGTAAAAAGGGGGTGAGAGGAAGGGGGGGGGGTAGAAGAAATGGAAAAGGTAGTGAGGAAGATGAAGATAAGGGGCAAGGGGAGGTAGAAAGGGGAAATGGGATAGAAGAAGGAAGGGGGGAAGCGTTTGGGGGAGTAGGAGGAAGAAGGAAGGGGTCTAAGGGGAAGGGAAAAGTAGAAAGGGGAATGGGAGGGAAAGGAGAAGGAACGTGAAAAAAGAGGAAACATTGAGATGTTGAGTGGAAAGGAAAAAGGAAGGAGGTAGGAAGAGAGGAAGGAAAGATAAGAACGGAAGGAGGGAATAAAGGGAATAGGAACGAGGAGGGAGTGAGGGAGGGAAGGAGGGAAGTAGGTAAGTCCTTTATAGAACTTACAAGGATGGTGAATTGGGAGACTCTCTGATAGCTTAAGGATGAATGCCTTTTGGTGAAATATAAAGTGTGTCAGAATGCATAGGATATGAAATTACATATGCGCACACACACAAACGCACAAAGACCTAACATTCTATAGACCTCCTATACAAATACTGCACAGACACACACACACCGGTATTTGCAGACGACCCCTACCTCATCCATCTCTCTCTCTCTCTCTCTCTCTCTCTCTCTCTCTCTCTCTCACTCTTTCTTCATATCTCTCTCTCCTTCTCCTCCACCACTCCCTCCCTCTTTCTATCACAGTGGTTATTTATCTATCTCATCTGTATGCTTGATTCTATCTATCTCCCCGCTCCCCTTCTCTCTGTTTATCTAATAGTCTATCTACTCCATCTATCCTACTGTCCGTCTATCTGTTTCTCTCCCTCTTTCTGTCTCTGATACTATCTATCTACCCATCCCCCTCTCTCTCTCTTTTATCTAACTGTCTATCTCCTTCGTCCGTCTATCTGTTTCTCCCCCTCTCCCCCATATCTCCCTTTCTCTCACTTTCTCTCTTTCTCTCTCTTAACCCCCCTCCCCCCTCCCCCTCCCACTTATCCCCCAATACGGGACCCGGACGTTATCCCCCAATTAAAATTG
>BOPN01002452.1:200000-209959 GCA_017312705.2 Penaeus japonicus
GAATGAGAGGGAAGAGGGGAAGGGGATGGAGGTTAGAATGAGAGGGAAGAGGGGAAGGGGATGGAGGTTAGAATGAGAGGGGAAGAGGGGGAAGAGGATGGAGGTTAGAATGAGAGGGGAGAGGGGAAGGGGATGGAGGTTAGAATGAGAGGGAGGAGGGGAAGGGGATGGAGGTTAGAATGAGAGGGAGGAGGGGAAGGGGATGGAGGTTAGATAAGAGAGGGGGAGGAGGGAAGAGGATGGAGGTTAGAATGAGAGGGAGGAGGGGAAGGGGATGGAGGTTAGAATGAGAGGGAAGAGGGGAAGGGGATGGAGGTTAGAATGAGAGGGAAGAGGGGAAGAGGATGGAGGTTAGAATGAGAGGGAGGAGGGGAAGGGGATGGAGGTTAGAATGAGAGGGGAGAGGGGAAGGGGATGGAGGTTAGAATGAGAGGGAGGAGGGGAAGGGGATGGAGGTTAGAATGAGAGGGGAGAGGGGAAGGGGATGGAGGTTAGAATGAGAGGGAGGAGGGGAAGGGGATGGAGGTTAGAATGAGAGGGAAGAGGGGAAGGGGATGGAGGTTAGAATGAGAGGGAGGAGGGGAAGGGGATGGAGGTTAGAATGAGAGGGAGGAGGGGAAGGGGATGGAGGTTAGAATGAGAGGGAGGAGGGGAAGGGGATGGAGGTTAGAATGAGAGGGAGGAGGGGAAGGGGATGGAGGTTAGAATGAGAGGGAGGAGGGGAAGGGGATGGAGGTTAGAATGAGAGGGAGGAGGGGAAGGGGATGAGAGTTAGAGAATGAGAGGGAGGAGGGGAAGAGGATGGAGGTTAGAATAAGAGGGGAGAGGGGAAGGGGATGGAGGTTAGAATGAGAGGGGGAGAGGGGGAAGGGGATGGAGGGGTTAGAGAATAAGAGGAGGAGGGGAAGAGAGGATGGAGGTTAGAATAAGAGGGAAGAGGGAAGAGGGATGGAGGTTAGAATGAGAGGGAGGAGGGGGAAGGAGATAGAGGTTAGAATAAGAGGGAGGGGAAGGGAGTGGAGGTTAGAATAAGAGGGGAGAGGGGAAGGGGATGGAGGTTAGAATGAGAGGGGAGAGGGGAAGGGGATGGAGGTTAGAATGAGAGGGAGGAGGGGAAGGGGATGGAGGTTAGAATGAGAGGAGGAGGGAAGGGGATGGAGGTTTAGAATGAGAGGGGAGAGGGAAGGGGATGGAGGTTAGAATGAGAGGGGAGAGGGGAAGGGGATGGAGGTTAGAATGAGAGGGAGGAGGGGAAGGGGATGGAGGTTAGAATGAGAGGGGAGAGGGGAAGGGGATGGAGGTTAGAATGAGAGGGAGGAGGGGAAGGGGATGGAGGTTAGAATGAGAGGGGAGAGGGGAAGGGGATGGAGGTTAGAATGAGAGGGAGGAGGGGAAGGGGATGGAGGTTAGAATGAGAGGGGAGAGGGGAAGGGGATGGAGGTTAGAATGAGAGGGAGGAGGGGAAGGGGATGGAGGTTAGAATGAGAGGGAGGAGGGGAAGGGGATGGAGGTTAGAATGAGAGGGAGGAAGGGAAGGGGATGGAGGTTAGAATGAGAGGGGAGAGGGGAAGGAGATGAAGGTTAGAATAAGAGGGAGGAGGGGAAGAGGATGGAGGTTAGAATGAGAGGGAGGAGGGGAAGGGGATGGAGGTTAGAATGAGAGGGAGGAGGGGAAGGGGATGGAGGTTAGAATGAGAGGGAGGAGGGGAAGGGGATGGAGGTTAGAATGAGAGGGAAGAGGGGAAGGGGATGGAGGTTAGAATGAGAGGGGAGAGGGGAAGGGGATGGAGGTTAGAACAAGAGGGGAGAGGGGAAGGGGATGGAGGTTAGAATAAGAGGGAAGAGGGGACGGAGATGAATGTTAGCATAAGAGGGAAGAGGGGAGGGAGATGAAGGTTAGAATAAGAGGGAGGAGGGAAGGAGATGAATATTAGAAAGAGAAGGAAGAAGGAGGGAAGATGAAGGTTGGAAAAAGTGGGTAGAGGGAAAGATTAAAGTTAGAAAAAGAGGAAAAAGAAAACCAGAGTTTCACAAAAGGGAGAAGAGAAGAAGATGATGAAGATTAAAAGAGAAAAGAAAAGAGAATGAATAATAGAAGAAAGAGGATAGAAAATGATAGATAATAAAGGTTTGAAAAACGGGAAAATAGAAAAAAAGCTGAAAGTCTGAAAAGGAGGGAAATAGATTAAGAAACTAAATAAATGAATCAAAAACATTAGAAACAAACTTCAGAGAACAATATCGATGTACAAGTAGGAAAATGCTAAAGATAGATAGAGGAAAAGGATAAAAAACAAAAACAAAACAAACTGAAGATAAGAAAACAATAAAAAAAGAAACATTAAAAAACTGAAGACAAAACTAAGAATAACGAAAAAAAGAAAGAAAAAAAAAAAAAACAGAAAATAATGAAAAATGAAGAAAGAGGGAAGAGGAACACAACTCGAGAAGACCACGTTGGCTCTCTCAACTTTAAGGCAAGTAGTCTTCGGTGCATCCCGTCATCCGCCTCTTAGTCTTCGTGCTGTCTTCTCTCCCTCTTTCCCTCTTTCCCTCTTATAAAGATAGATAGATAGATAGAGAGAGAGAGAGATAGAGAGAAAGATAGATAGAAAGATAGATAGATAGATAGATAGATTGACAGAGAGAGAGAGAGAGAGAGAGAGAGAGAGAGAGAGAGAGAGAGAGAGAGAGAGAGAGAGAGAGAGAGAGAGAGAGAGAGAGAGAAAGAGAGAGAGAGAAAGGCATGTATGAGAATGAATCCCGAATGGAAACCTCATTGAATTGGAAATTGAATATAAGAAGCGCCGGGTTGGGAAATGCAACTGAATGAAAAGGCTTCAAGAAAATGAAAATAAGACAGATACATACTTCTGGCTTTAGAAGTGGCTGCCTCTGCTACGAACACTCCCCTGGGAACGGGTTTCAATTCGCAACAGATTTACCGTTTATGTCAATAACACTATTATTATCATTATGATGATAATAGAAATGGTGACATCAATAAAGCCAATGACATCGATGCATAAACACACACACACACACACACACACACACACACACACACACACACACACACACACACACACACACACACACACACACACACACACACACACACACACACACACACACACACACACACGCGAACATGTCTGTATTAATGACCCAAACATAATAACTTCAATTAAGAAACACAATAGATTAAATTAATATAAGAATACAATACTTGAAAATTACTAAATCAATAATAATAATAATCTAATGGGAATATATAAGGGTGAAAAAGGTAAACAAAGAAAATTATGAGGCAGGAAGAGAGCATCGGCCAAAGTCCAAATTCAAAATTCTAAATCTTAAAACAGATGATCTAACGGACTCTTATCCTGTGATGTATTGCCCGGAACGTGAATGATTTGATTTCATTCTAGATAAGCGGATCCAGTTTCCCACCAAAATCTAATCAATTAGTCCCAAAGCTATGGGAAGCCCGCCCACAAATTTCCTTCACAATTAGATTTACAATAGGCAATTTACATTATTTCGAGTAATCTTGCTAACAAACCGAAAAGCCACTCAAAACAAACCAAAGCCAGAAGAGATGGAAAAGACTAAAAGATAAAGAATGAGAAAGAGAGAGAGAGAGAGAGAGAGAGAGAGAGAGAGAGAGAGAGAGAGAGAGAGAGAGAGAGAGAGAGAGAGAGAGAGAGAGAGAGAGAAGAGGAAACGAGAGAGAGAGAGAGAGAGAGAGAGAGAGAAAAAAAAAACCTTAACATTACAGGAGCAAAGAAACGAAACAATAATGAGCAAAAAAAAAAAAAAAAAAAAAAAAAAAAAAAAAAGTATAATAATTCGTACTATGCTAAGAATGTACACAGTCCGCTAAATAGTCAGTTGATGTAAAGCCTCATAGCCTATGATATCACGAGGGTAAATCATATGTTTCCTTTCCTAAGCTGAACAATAATCTTAGCCTTTTTGTAGGCCATATGTCGCCGGAATGACTCGGGAATATCATAGGCCTAAAAGCTAAAGCCTTTTCTTATTCATGTTAGATTAAGATGGTTTATTAACCTATTTTTTTTCTAAGAGAGACGGGGTGTTTGGCTGAGACACATTTCAGCACAAAGAAATAAGAACGTGTGTGCGTGTGCGTATGCGTGTATGCGTGTGAGTATGCGTGTGTGTATGTATATGTGTGTGTGTGGGAGGGCGGTCAAGAATAACTCGTTTAGTTCATTGAACACTTTTAATTAGATATTTTTAATCCTTATTGATATTCATCATCATCATCATTACTACTAATTACTACATAATAACTAAATCTTCCATCAAGAGGTAGTGAATACCCCATATAAAGAAAAAGAAAAAGAAAAGAAAAAACGATTCAGTAAATCGGTCTACATATGATTGTTTCTCCCAACGTAAAACGAAAAAGGTTAACGTGAGTGGCATTATACGAGGAGTTTCAAATCGCAAGTTTAATCGCAAGGAAAGGTAATCACTTTCAGTACATAAAGAAATACGATGCTATCTGTCATTACACAATTTCGCTGATGTAGAAGTACTCCAGTATTACTTAGCAGTAATACTGTCTGTTTGTATAGGGTGTGTGATGTCCTAGACAGAACGATGTATTAATGATTGTTTAGGTAGGGAATATGAAGATGAAGATAAAATCAATACTATCAATAATTATACTATTAATGATAATAATAATGATAATGATTATAAGAATGATAATAATCATCACAACAACAATGGTGTTAATAACAATGATAATAATATTAGTAACAGTCATGATAATGACAGTAAAGATAATGATAATGCTGATAATAATTATGACAAAACAAAATAACAATAGTATACATGATAAACAAGAAGATAATGATAACAATAACAGCAATAATGGTAACACTATACACGTATACAAATTTCTCGTAATCATTCCAGAAATATTCCTTCGAGATTCTCTTTTTCCAATCCCTGTCTCTGTCTATGTCTCTCCACAAGTCTAACCAGCTCTAAGGATTGTACAATGACCAGCTTCACCAATCGCCAATAAGAAACTTCTTGCCTCTAATCTCGTAGACTTCAGCACTGATGTCTCCGGCTCATTACTGAAGCGCCTCTTAGTCTTTTCAGGCAGCTCGGCAAACACGAAGACGTTGATCAAGTAGCCTTCAGTTTGTCAGTTCTTCGCCTGGTCTGGCTCCAGAACACGTCATTGCTGCTATTCACTGGAAAACTCCTTTTTCTATTCTTAAATCTTCAATTTTTCCCCCTCTCTGTGTCTCTCTCTCTCTTGCTTCTCGTTTTAGCTTTTAACATGTCATTGCTGCTATTCACTGGAAAACCCACATTCATTATAATTTTTTTCTTCCTCTCTCTGTGTCTTTTTCTCTTGCTTCTCTTGTCAGCCTTTTGTTGGGTGGTGCAAATTTTCCGTCTTCCTTTAAAATGGAGATGTCTTTTGTATTTAAAGACCAAGGTCGCTGATGAAAAAGGGCTTGCAAATTGTACAAGTTGGCAAAAGAAATGAAAGAAATTTGTCCAAAAAGTAAAATTATATGCGCGTGTAGGCACAAACTAATAAACATGGTTTATATATATTTATCCAACACAGTTGGATAAATATATATATATATATATATATATATATATATATATATATACACACATTTATATTTATTTGTGTGTGTGTGTGTGTGTGTATGTGTGTGTGTGTGTCTGTGTGTGTGTGTATGTATGTTTGAGTGCGTGTGTGTGTGTTGGTGTCTGTGTAGGTGTGTGTGTATGTGTGTGTATGTGCACAATAATACGAATAAAAAAAGGGCCACCATCCTTTTTGGTACATTCTTAACACTTCCAGAGACTCCAAGAAGTTACGACTTTTACGCCTCTACTTCTGAACCATTGACTCCCCTACTTAACAGCGTCCTAAGGGCCTGTAGGATCGCCGGAGCACCGTTTGAGCCTTCCTACCGCTTTCACTTTCCTGCGTTTCAAGATCCGAAGCACATGTCAAGGACCCGCTCCAATCTCTCTCTTTCTCTCTTACTCCCTTTTCTCCTTTCATCCTCTCTCTTTCGGAGTTTATTATCTTCTCTCTTACTCCATTTTCTCCTTTCATCCTCTCTCTTTCGGAGTTTATTATCTTCTCTCTTACTCCATTCTTTGCTAAAATCCTCTCTCTTTTGGTATTATTGTCTTCTCTCTTAATCCCTTTTCTTCTTTCATTCTCTCTCCTTCGGTGTTATTATCTCCTCTCTTACTCCCTTTGTTCCTTCCATCCTCTCTCTTTTGGTATTTTTATCTTCTCTCTTACTCCCTTTTCTCCTTTCATCCTCTCTCTTTCGGTATTATTATCTTCTCTCATACTCCATTTTTTGCTTAAATCCTCTCTCTTTCGGTATTATTATCTTCTCTCTTACTCCCTTTGTTCCTTCCATCCCCCCCTCCATCTTGAGGGTAGCTGTCACGGCAATGACAATTATTTGTATATAATTCTTTAATAGGAATTAGGCATTACTTTTATTGACTTATACAAACAGGGAAAGCAATAACTGGAAGACTCTTTCGGATATAGTTTTTTTTTTCTTTTTTTTTCAATCTCGTTTCATTCATCATCTTGTTCTAGGAAATGAGGCTTTGCTGGGTAATTCTTGGTACAGCTTCAATCCCTTCTCTCTTTCGTGGCATCTCTCTCGTGATCGGATCAATTGATTGACATTTGCGGTGGGCCTCTTGGCTGATTCTCCTTCTACCAATTATTAATATTCTTTGTCATTCATTTTCTTCTTCTGTCTTATAATACACCCAATATATATATATATATATATATATATATATATATATATATATATATATATATATATATATATATATATATATATATATATATATATATATATATATATATATATATATATATGTATATATATGTATATATATATATATATATATATATATATATATACATATATATATATATATATATATATATATATATATATATATATATATATATATATATATATATATATATATATATGTATATGTATATGTATATGTATATGTATATATATATATATATATATATATATATATATATATATATATATATATATATGTATATATATATATATATATATATATATATATATATATATATATATATATATATACACAGTATGCAATGTGGTTGTATAATTAGTACATGTATACAAAAAAAAATCACATGTGAAAGGAACGTGATGCCAAGACAAGCTTTTTTATTATAGCAACACTATGAAGAGTATTCATTGTAGGTAAGACTACCTCTGTGTCAATGTGTATATTTCTGTCTGTCTCACAAATGTCGCTCTTTAGTAATCATAGTATACAGTATGTGCAAAATTGGTGCATTTAATATCGCAGACGAGTTGCCGATTAGAGCGTGACAGGTGTGCCGTGTGTCTGCCGAGTCAGTCACCTGAATTTCGAGGATGACTTTGGAGAGAGACGAGGATGGAGGTCAATAGATGGCTGACCTGACCTGACCTGATCCTCAAAAAATAATTTACAATAGTATTGAAAATAGCATGCTGACTGAGGTCAAATATCCGTTTACTTTACTATATATGTATATATTTTTTAATAATATGATATTTGCTTTAGAAATATCACAAGATTGTTATGCATAAATAATTTGTACATATCATAACACATCTGTGTATGCGTGTGCATGCGTGTTTACACTAATCATGATACATATCACAAGCTTTATATTTATAAACAATTACATGTATCTAATCACATCTGTGTGTGTGCGTACGTGTTTACAATAGACAGTAGGCCGGAGTAATTTTAAGGGGATTTGCCCGACATTAATCATTACTTAATAGACAATTATTTTACACCGTAATCTTCCTTCAGGATTTACATTTTAAAGTGTGGAATATCAATGCAAGGTCCTAAATAGAACACATTTCAAAATAAGGAAAAGGAAACAAGGATGTGGAAACGAGTGGTTACTCTGGAGACACAAGCATGGACGAGCTGTTAAAGAAAAGACATCTTACTTTTTTTAACGACCAGAGCTAAAGTTTGTGATTGATCTCACTCACTTTCCCCGAATTGCCAGAACATCGAAGCCAACGACTGGACACCAACGCCACTCACCTTGGAAAGGACTCATGGTCATTCTTCACAGTCATGAGGTTGGATGAAGGATTCCTTGACATGCCAATTGAACAATAGGAATCAGATTCTATGTTCATTTCAGGAGAGCAGAGAATGAAAGTCTTGTCTGTCTGTCGCCAATGACGGATCTGAAAGTCTAGCTAGCTCACTACTTTCTTGAGACGACTCGTAAGGTGAATAAACTTCCAAACATCCACCTAAGAGTAGAAAACCATCACCATAATCTGCCTAATCGGAGAAAGAGAAAGTTAGAATCTAAATCGCGTTTCCTAAAATTTGACGGTTAACCGATGTTCGATATTATATATATATATATATATATATATATATATATATATATATATATATATATATATATATTTATATATATATATATATATATATATATATATATATATATATATATATATATATATATATATATATATATATGATTATATATGTATATATTTTTTCTTTCTTTCTTTCTTTCTTTTTATATATTCACACACACACACATACACATTTGCGTGTTTTCAGATGAAAGAAAAACTAGGAAATATAAAAACAGAAAAAAACTTAAATCTCTGAGCTTTCACTGCCTCACAATTTTCTTTCACATGTGTAGAACTTTTAGGATTCCTTGGGGAGCAATAAACCTTCAAGACAACAGGAAAGCCGGAGAGTCAATGCCACTAATTGTCTCATGTTTAAGCATTAGGAGGTCAAAGCATTCTTTCTTGTACGTACCTTTATGAACGCACTTACGTAATTGATAAATGAGAAATTCTTGTTATTGTTTCCAAGGCAACCATGGGCAACGTGATGGCGTGATGTTTCGATTTCCTCATTTCCTTTAAGAACGATATTATCTAGTGCACGTTTTCTTAAATTAATTTATTAGCGAACATGTATATGTGTATATATACATATATATACATATATATATATGTATATATATATATATATATATATATATATATATATATATATATATATATATATGTGTGTGTGTGTGTGTGTGTGTGTGTGTGTGTGTGTGTGTGTGTGTGTGTGTGTGTGTGTATGTGTGTGTGTGTGTGTGTGTGTGTGTGTGTGTGTGTGTGTGTGTGTGTGTATGTATATATCTATTCATATACAAATACACATTTCCAGTATTAACTGTAGCTATAAAGAACGTGTTCAATGAAATTGCAGCATTGACAAAGCACCTGTGCAAACGATACATCCAAGGCAATGGTGAGTCTGACTTTAAATCCAACCAACGTACATCAGAATCAGACTCGGAATATAAAGACATTTACAAATGCACCTTTCGCATGCAGAGAGAGAGAGAGAGAGAGAGAGAGAGAGAGAGAGAGAGAGAGAGAATAACTAATAAATAAAGTAAAGCAGAAAGAGGGACAGTAGATAAGTAAATAGAAGAGTATGTAGTAAGAGACAGTGTTAAATGAAATAGAAAAAGGAGTAACTGAAATAGAAAAGAGAAATCAAAGTAAGAAGAGAAAGGAGTCCAGAAAAGTCGAATGAGTAAGTAACAATATTCATTCAAGTATAAGTAGGGTCAGAGGAAGCAGTTAAAGGATTTATAGTAGTTCAAAGTAATTAGAGAAAAATGAAAAATAAAGCAAAATAGAAAAAGGTAAAGTAATAAGAGAAGGAGCAGAAGTTCAGAGAAGTACAAAGTGTCAGTAAAAAAAGAAAAAAAGAAACGACTAAGTGTAAGTAAAGACAAGTAGAAAACAAGGAAGAAAAAACAGTAAAAAAAAAAAAAAAAAAAAAAAAAAAAAGAAAGA
>BOPN01002453.1:22500-27500 GCA_017312705.2 Penaeus japonicus
TCATACCTCTCTTCCTGTATTCTTCAATTACACCTTTGAAGATTATTTGTTGATATATGATTTTTTTTTCTTGAATGAAAGATTAATTCATTCTTCGGAGAACAGCTCATTAAAGGTAATGAATCATTCCATAAACAGAACAAAGAGAAAGAGAAAGAAAACGTAAAAAAACTAAAAAAAAATAAAGGCACATACACAGGCATAGACAATAAAAAAACAACAACACCCATAACAGCAACGACAGCAACAAACAAACAAATGCAAAACCTTGCACTATTCCTCCACGTATTAAAATCTGAACATAAAGTGTATCCAAAAAGTGTCTCTTATTTCTTATTGTTTCTGGATAATAATTAAGGCAAACTTATTTCTAAGATTACTTAAAACCTGGTGAGATAGTGACTAAATCAACTAATGCTAATTTAATTGATTTCAATAATGCAACCCAGAACTATAGATTATACGCAGAAACCCTAAAAAACAACAATATATTCGCTATATATTAGTTTCAGTTAATGAAATAAATTAATCTTTCCCTTCATATTCATTCATTTCAGCCTTTTTCGTAACAAAGAACTTATATAACATTATCTCGAAAAGTGAACAAAACAACACTCCAGTGACAAGCAACGGTGAAAAAGTCTTAAATGAACATTATCCAAATCATTCGCAAATAATTCCTAGCAATTAGTTTAATCTATTGATGATAACCGAACGAAACATCTACTGCGGTTTTATCTGTACAAGAAAGATGAATAAAGTCCAGAGTGACAAATGTATGAAAACAGAATGAGCGAGACTGAATAACTATACCAGGGCAGGGAATGTATTTGACGCGTTTCAAATTATGTCTCGATCAGAAATACATGTATTTCTGATGAAGATATAATTCGAAACGCGTCAAATACAATTGCTGCGTTGTGGAGCCATCCATACCATTTCCTGCATGTATATATATATATATATATATATATATATATATATATATATATATATATATATATATATATATATGTGTGTGTGTGTGTGTGTGTGTGTGTGTGTGTGTGTGTGTGTGTGTGTGTGTGTGTGTGTGTGTGTGTATATGGTGTGTGTGTGTGTGTGTGTGTGTGTGTGTGTGTGTGTGTGTGTGTGTGTGTGTGTGTGTGTGTGTGTGTGTGTGTGTATGTGTGTGTGTGTGTGTGTGTGTGCATATATATACATACATACATATATATATATATATATATATATATATATATATATATATATATATATATATGTATATATATATATATATATATATATATATATATATATATATATATATGTATATGTATATATATATATATATATATATATATATATATATATATATATATATATATATATACATTTGTATATATATATATATATATATATATATATATATATATATATATATATATATATATAAACATATACATATATACATACATATACATATACACGTTTTATATATATGTATGTATAAAATGGTATGAAAAGTACGAAAGAGGCTGTCAGTCAGGTAAGGTTTAATTCTAATTCATTTCTAATACATAGAAAAAATCATGGAATTATGATATTGCAATTAAGTTCTTCTTTTCCATCTTACGTTATAAATAGATATATCGATGTAATCCAGATGAATCTTGTGATTATAACTGACTTTCCTTGATCATTTTCACCTGAAATAAAATTACATATATTTACATATGTCATAAACCCTTATCATTTCTTCCCGTAAGATTTTAAGGAAAGAGAGAAAAGGAAGTATAGAAAGAGAGAGAGAGAGAAATAGATAGATAGATAAATAGATATAGATAGAATAGAGAGAGATAGACAGATAGATAGATAGATAGATTAACAGATATATATATATATATATATATATATATATATATATATATATATATATATATATATATATATATAGAGAGAGAGAGAGAGAGAGAGAGAGAGAGAGAGAGAGAGAGAGAGAGAGAGAGAAATGGATTATTACATACACATAAACATAAATATGTAAAAATATCTACATATAAACACACACGCCTATATAAAATCATACATTCCAGCTAACAAGTCAGCATATAAACATCTAAGCCCCCATATAAACACACACGCCTACGCAGAAACACATCATTCCTCTATATAGACAAACTCGTGTACATAGAAACACAACATTGAGAGATACTGCAACAGGGCCACCCGGTTCACATCACCGCGGCTTCGCTCGATCATTCTCAGTGCCAGACACGTCTGTTCTGCGGTCAGGGTGGCCACGCAGACATTCCACGGAAGGAGACTCGTTGACTCTATTCTGCCACGTCTCCTGCGGAACAAGCAGAGTGGGCGGAATTGGTAGAGTGGGTAGAATTGGTAGAGTGGGTGGAATTGGTAGGGTGGGCGGAACAGGCAGAGTGGGCGGAACAGGCAGAGTGGGCGGAACAGGTAGAGTGGGCGGAATTGGTAGAAAATATTACTTATTGATTCCTTTCTGCTGTCAGGTACTGCGGACACATCTGAGCAGTTTAAGCAGACAAATTTTCCTCAGACGATACTCGGTGTCTCCGTTCTGCGGTGTACAGCAGACACAGCTGAAAGTAACTCAAGCACTGACGTAGTTTCATAATGAAAAAGGGATACTGGTGATAATTATATGGTCATGATTATTATCATTGATTCATGATATTTCAAAGTCGTAATTGCTAACAGTTATATTTCCTCAGTATTTTCCATTTGAATATTCTTTCACAAAATGTCTCTGAGTGTGACATGGTTCTCAGAAACAACGAAGGAAACTCTTGTTAAGTATAAACCATCTCATAAAAAGAAAAAGCACAAGCAATCGGTCTGGTTTGACGATCCTGAAGAAGTCGTTCCAGCTAGGACGACCTCTCTTAGTCGTCGGCTTAGAAAACAGGATTAGCAATAAGGAAGAAAATATCAATATTTACTTCGGATGCGTTCGATCGAAGGTTGAGGGGTTGGGGGGGAGGGGGGGGAGACTCCCTGGATGGAGTTAATCTATATACATTCTGATAAGCAAGGGAAGACAAAATGATGCACAAACACACAAACATACACACACACACACACACACACACACACACACACACTCACACACACACACACGCCCCACACATAAGCAGGTGAAGTGGATATTCTATCTATCTATCTATCTATCTATTTATATACATATTTTTAAAAACATTTTTCTCGATATATATATATATATATATATATATATATATATATATATATATATATATATATATATATATATATATATATATATATATATATATATATATATATATATATATATATGTATATATATATATAATCCTCAGCTACTGATCAATTAACATAATTGATAATGCTATTTTGTGAGTTGAAATCTCCGTTAATGTAACATTTCTTCCTTCCTGAAACATCTCACTTTGTTTATTACTTTGTAGATATATAGATAAATAGATGGATAGATAGATAAATAAATAGATAGATAGAAAGATAGATGAATAAATGGATAATTAGAAAGGGAAATAGATAAATAGGTAGGTAGATACACAGATAGATAGATAGATAGATAGATAAACAGACAGATAGATGAATAGATAGATAGATAAATAGATAGATAAATAAATAGACAGATAGATAGATAAACAGATAGATAGATAGATAAATAAACAGATAGATAGATAAATAGATAGATAGATAGATAAATAGATACATATATATATATATATATATATATATATATATATATATATATATATATAGATAGATAGATAGATAGATAGATAGATAGATGAATAGATAGATAGATAGATAGATAGATAGATAGATAAATAGACAGATAGATAGATAAATAGATAGATATATAGATAAATAGATACATAGATAGATAAATATATAGATAGATATATGAATAGATAGATATATATATAGAAAGATAAACAGATAGATAGATGAATAGATAGATAGATAAATAGATAGATAGATAGATAGATAGACAAATATGAATATGGATAGGGGGACAGATATGCGAAGTAAATAAGGTTCATGTTCTAAATTTATCTTATAAACGTATTGGAACGATAATTTTTTAAAATGATTTTGAGCATCTTTTTGGAGTCAAGAACTATTCTTTCAAGTATGAACTAAGGGTCACAATAATTATAGGAAGACTAGACCTCCACACGGTCCCCTACTGGCAAATAAACATCAGAATTATCTTTATCTTTCTATTCATTAGTCAAGGCGTGTGTGTGTTTAGTTTTGTATGTGTATGCGTGTATTTGTGTCCCTGCATTCTTTGTTTATAAATATTTATATATATATATATGTATATATATATATATATATATATATATATATATATATATATATATATATATATATCACATATATACACACACACACACACACACACACACACACACACACCCGCACACACACACACACACACACACACACACACACACACACACACACACACACACACACACACACACACATATATATATATATATATATATATATATATATATATATATATATATATATGTATATAAATATAAATATATATATATATCTATATAAATGTGTGTGTGTGTGTGTGTGTGTGTGTGTGTGTGTGTGTGTTCATGCGTGTGTGTGTTCATGCGTGTGTGTGTGTACGTGTTCATGCGTGCGTGTGTGTGTGTGAGAGCGAAGTAAGTAAATGATGTAAAAAGGAAAAGTGAAGCCAAAGCAAGGCCGTTAAAAACCAGAAATGAGAATAGACGCAAATAATTTTTTTTCTGCTCTTGTCCATGACGTCTTCATTCTCCGGCATTTGCTTTCCTCCACATCTCCTTTCTTTCCTATCGCTCCTCCGTCCTCCTCCCTCCCATGGCAATTTGCATGTTGCACGTGACACTTCTCCCTCCCCCCCCCCTTCACCCTCCCCCCCTTCTCGTTGCAAGCTGAGTTAGACATTGCAGACCATGATGTAA
>BOPN01002453.1:35000-37500 GCA_017312705.2 Penaeus japonicus
AAAGAAAGAAAAAAAAATACACGATAACAAGAAACGCAAACGAAAGAAATTCAAAACAACAACAATAAAAAACAAAAGCTACAGTGACGTCATCCGAAATCCCGAACGAAAACTCGCTTTTGCACTCGCTCTCTCTCTCTCTCCCTACGTCCACGTCTACATTTCCCTTCGTCTCTGTCTTGCTTCCAGCTCTTCTTTATCAACATTTGGCATTTTTTTCCTTTTATTTATCTCCCTGCATATTCGCGAGGTACTTATATAAGTGTGCGCACGGCCGTCGCAGAGAAAAATTCGGGTCCATTCGCTCGTCAAAGGGATGTCAAAGCTCTTCCGGAAACCTTGGACACATTCCTGAGCGAAATTTGCAATCTTTTACGGTCTCCCGTTGAGCGAGCAGTTGATGAGGAAAGGGAGAAAGAGGGAGAGAGATAGAGCGAGAGAAAGAGAGAGGGGGAGGAAGGGAGGGAAAAGATGGATAGAGAAAGAAAGAGAGAGAGAGATAGAGAGAGATGGACAGAGAAAGAGAGAGAGAGAGAGAGATGGACAGAGAAAGAGATAGAGAGATAGAGAGAGATGGACAGAGAAAGAGAGAGAGAGAGAGAGAGAGTGATGGACAGAGAGAGGGTGAGATAGATAGATAGATAGAGAGTGAAAGTGAGAGAGAATGGAGGGAAGTGTAATTTGATTATTTTTTTTCAAGTTGTGAAGAAATACAACAAATAAAAAGCTAAATCCTGAAATATAAGAATAAACTGCTTATCAAATAAAATACCTTCAAACGCGAGTCCGGAAAAGCACACATGTCATATACTCAGGGTCCAATTATCATAATACTCAAAGATCTCGTTATAATCCTGCCTGATACACTCAGACTACGCAAAAAAAAAAAAAAAAAAAAGAGACACGATTCATAACGGAATATTACTCAACCAAATAAGAATTTTCAGGATGAGGGGAAAAAAAGTATGAGGTCGGATGCACCGCTTCCTCAGAAACTCTTAACAAAAGGTACTGATTAATGGACCTTTCTCGAGTGTATTAATTGCTTGACGTGGAATGTCACAAGAACCTAATTGTGATTGGAGCCATTGGTAAGGCGCAGTCTAACATCCTGTCCCTCTCTCTCTATCCATGGTGTATACACACACACACACACACACACACACACACATATATATATAAATACATATATATATACATACATATATAACGTATATTGCATAGATATACACCATATATGAACAACGTGTGAACCACACACCCACTCCATTTCCTCTCGGTCCATTAGTAACACGAATCCAGAAAAAAAAAAAAAAAATCAAATCTCATTCGAGCTTCATTAGCGGGATCGAACCCCCACAACCCATCAGAATGAAACCGAGGGAGAGACACTTCAATCCCTCGATCACGAACCCGAGACCGAACCACCACGAACCCCTATGAAGCCCTCGTCCACAAGACAGCTTGACAGGTTAAATGGCGGCCGAGTGGAGGACACGCAGAAGTCTTAATTAATTTCTTCTCTTGAAGGAATCCACTTCGGCGGAGACTCGGAGACTCCTCTGCATCCTCTTCAACCTCCTTCTATTCTTGCAATCAGATAAAATGATAAAATGCAACTGTTTTATAGGTCTCATAACTCCCAGCGATTTAATTGTCATTGGAAGCAATATAACAAATTGTCTAGAATGTTCCGACTTTTACGGGCGTGCAAAAGGCTTTTTCGCGAATTTGGCAGACAGGTCGACTACCTAGCAGCTCCGGCAATCAGTATTGTATTACTTGCTGACGTCTCAGAGGAGAGATCTCAGGGCTGGATATTGCAATGAAACTGGCAGATGCAACTGGGTCGAATCTTTGGGGTCACGACTCTCGAGGTTTAACATCAGACTTATTTTTTTATTTTATAAATCTGTTTGTTAAGTTTATTATCATTTTTATTATCATCATTAGTATTACTGTTATTATCATTCCTGTTTTTATTGTCATTATTATGATTATCTTTCATTCATTTTTGTTATTACCATTATATCTATTATCATTATCTTTATTAAAAAAAAATCATTATCATTACTATCATTATCATTGGTTGTTGCTGTGGTAATAGTAGTGCCAACATTAATACTAATACTAAAAGATTAACGAGGAAAAAAGATGACAGTACCATAAAAGATAGAAATCACAGTAATCATTAGTCGTCATCATCATCAATACTACAATTTCATAGTACAGATACAAAACAAATCCTCAGTGCGAATAAGACACAAATTCACAGTGCGAATAAGAAACAGATTCATAGTGCGAATAAAACGACATACAGTGCGAATGCGAGTCGTAGGGGCACAGATTGCAAAATAAAGACTTCTTCATTTCCTTGTAGTTTGGAGGGAGGAAGTGAGGGCTCGGGAAATATTGCAGATTAGGCATGCAGTCAGTGGAAGCAAGAGTGAGGGAGAGAAGATGAAGAGAACAAAGGGGCGAGGAAAAATGAGATAGATAG
>BOPN01002453.1:42500-46569 GCA_017312705.2 Penaeus japonicus
GCACGCACACGCACACATACACACACACACATACGCACTCACACAAACACACACACACACACTTACACACTCGCACACAAACACACACACACACACACACACACGCACACACACACACACACACACACACACACACACACACGCACACAAACACACACACACACACACACATACACACACACACATACGCACTCACACAAACACACACACACACACTTACACACTCGCACACAAACACACACACACACACACACACACACGCACACACACACACACACACACACACACGCACACAAACAAACACACACACACACACAAACACATAAAAACACGCACTCAAACATGCCTCCCCCCCCCCCACCCCCCATTACACACACAACAGACATTTCTTTTTAAATAAAATAAGAATTCACTGGATTGACTTGACGTGTTCCGTTTTCTTACCACAGTAAGTTTATTTTTCTATTCTGATAAGTTCCAGTTCGAAAAAAAGATTCCTTTTCCTTGAGGAAATTACTACTCTTACATTTTATTTCAAGAAAATATAATTAAAAAAGGATAATCATCTGTTTGATAGACCTATAATATTCTCCAATACTATCTATTTTTTCCTATTTTTAGAGGAATTTTATCATAAATCCACGAAGAACAGAATTTGATCCTTCCCTTATCATCGGTTCCTAGACCAACTTTATCATTACGAGAATTTTTATTTTATTCTTATGATTCGCGGAAAATGAGGGAAAAAAAGACTTCCTTTGCAGAAATGTTCAATAAGTTTGACAGCGGGCGTGAGAAATTGTGGAATAATACCTGCAACGGTCCTGGGGGATGCCTTCATTACGGTACAATATTCTTGAATGTTTCGCACTGGGATTTGTTTTGTTTGTTTTCTTTGATTTTTTTTTCTCGCTCTTCCTCTCTGCTTATCTCGCTTGTTGTCTTTCTCTCTCCCACTCTTTCTTTCTCCCCCCCTCTCTCTCTCTCTCTCCCTCTCTCTATCTATCTTCCTCCCCCCCTCTCTCTTTCCCTCTCCCCCTCTTCGTTTCTCTTTCTCTCTCTCTCTCAGTCTTTCCTTTTCTCCTCTCTCTCTCTCTCTCTCTCTCTCTCTCTCTCTCTCTCTCTCTCTCTATCTATCTCTCTCTTCTCTTTCTCCTCTTTTTCCTTCTCCTTCTCTTTCTTTCCCTCTCTCTTTATCTTTCTTCCTCTCCCTTCCCCCTTTTTTCTTGTAGAACAGGAACTATCATCATAAAAATAACATGTCACATTAGTATAAAAACAAAAAAGAAAAAAGAAAAAAAGTCACACTAGGATAATCACATAGAAAAAAAATATACAAATACATCTAAACCTGAATCTCATGGGAAAGATTAGATTAATAATCTGTTGGCAATTGTGTTTCGTGATGAAGTTTGTCGCACTGCAAATAAGAACCAGGTGCAAATTGCAACTTTTGCAATAAATACGCTGAAATAGCACTTGGACAAAGCAATTACAACACCGTTTATAAAGTCAATGAGTTCTTTAAAGAAACATGTAAAATAGCGTCAATTTAAATGTATCAATTTATACATATCGATATATTTTCACGTCTCCCTGTCGGTATCTATAACTATCTATCTATTGATGTCTATATCTACTTATCTTTATATCTATATCTGTCTCTCTCCCTCTCTCTCTCTCTGTCATTTCAATCGATGTCGCAATGCATTTTTGCACGCATTACGTTCTCATCACGTTACTTTCGCACACTGTTAGCTAATCAGATTAATACATCGTAAATACATTCACCTCTCGCCATCAAATATCAGATGTCCATTTACGTACAGCTATCAATGAAAATCGACAGAGAGAGAGAGAGAGAGAGAGAGAGAGAGAGAGAGAGAGAGAGAGAGAGAGAGAGAGAGAGAGAGAGAGAGAGAGAGAGAGATATATGTATATATATATATATATATATATATATATATATATATATATATATATATATATATATGTATATAAAACTAGTTCGGTGGATAAACAGACAGATAGATAAGAAATAGGAAAATAGATGAAGATATGCCACTAAGCAAACTTATTTCAAGTCATTGAAGAATCTTTAACATTATTAAGACAAAGAGCTTATTTATTTATATAAAGAAGATAAAAAAAAGCGTCCTACACACAGTCATCTGTATATCCAATTAGTGTCTGGAATACAAAGAGAAATACAGCAAAGTGTAAAAAAAAAAAAAAAAAATTATTTTGCTTAAATACATTGCATTTTCCACTGTAAGGAAATTAAACAAAAATCTTAATGCATTATAAATTGACGAGAACTTTTGATGAATAAACGATGTATATGCGTATGTTTGTATGTGGATACACACGCAACGCGCGGACACTTAATCACGCACACACACACACACACACACACACACAACCACCTACTCACCCACCCACAACCACACACAAACACACCCACCCACAAGCACACCCACCCACCCACCCACAAACACACAAACACACCCACACCCACCCACTCACACACCCACCCACAAACACCCACACACCCACCCACCCAAACACACCCACCCACCCACCCACCCAACATCACCCACACCCACCAACCCCCCCACCCCACCCCCCACCCCCTCCCAACACCCACATGATATCACTCTGCCTCATAATCTGACAGGTGTCGATTCAGCCCCCATGAGGTAGACCGCATATGAGGGACTCGACCGCACTTCAAGAGGTAAGGCTGCCCTTTACGAGACTCAGGTGGGGGGGGGGGGATCAGCATGTCGCGGGGTAAAGAGGGAGAGGAAGAGAAAAAGAAAAAAAATAGAAAAGAGAAATATAGAACAAGTAAATGCAATAAGAAAAGTTTCAAGCGTGATAAATCTCCCTAATACGTCTCGGACTTTGATTATTCTCATAAAATGGCCCGAAGTGTTGCAAAGACCGACTTCCTCCATTCCTTACTCTTTCTCCCGGTTTGGAAGCAACAGAGGAGGCACGGAGGTTTAATAAAGCGAGGAGAGGGAAGGAGGGATAGGAGGGAGATGTGAGAGAAATAAGGGCGTGGGGGGGGGGGGATAGATACATTGATATGACACAAATACGTAACGCAGATATAGTCAGTGGCTAAAGTGCACTAACATATGCACGCACGCACGCATGCACGTACACGCGCACGCACACACATACACACACACACACGCACGCACGTACACACACACACACACACAAAACACATACACACTCAAACATGCCTCTCCCCCCCATCCCCCATTACACACACAATAGACATTTCTTTTTAAATAAAATACGAATTCACTGGATTGAGTTGACGTGCTCCGTTTTCATACCTATGTAAGTTTATTTTTCTGTTCTGATAAGTTCCATTTCGAAAAAAAAAGATTCCTTTTACTTGAGGAAATTACTACACTTACATTTTATTTAAATAAAACATAATTAAAAAATCTAATTACCTGTTTGATAGACCTATAATATTCTCCAATACTGTTTATTTTTCCTATCTTTAGAGGAATTTTATCATAAATCCACGAAGAACAGAATTTGATCCTTCCCTTATCATCGGTTCCTAGACTAACTTTATCATTACCAGAATTTTTATTTTATTCTTATGATTCGCAGAAAATTAGGAAAAAAAGACTTCCTTTGCAGAAATGTTCAATAAGTTTGGCAACGGGCGTGAGAAATTGTGGAATAATACCTGCAACGGTCCTGGGGGATGCCTTCATTACGGTACAATATTCTTGAATGTTTCTCACTGGGATTTTTTGTTTGGTTGTTTTCTTTCTCGTTCTTTCGTTCTGTTTATCTCGCTTGTTTTCATTCTTTTGTTTTCTCTTGTTCTGGCTCTTTCTCTCTCTCTCTCTCTTTCTTCGTTTTCTCCATCTCTCCTCTTTCTTTCTCTCTCTCTCTCTCTCCTCTTTCTCTCTCTCTCTCTCTCTCCCGCCCTGTCTCTCTTTCTTTTCTGTCTCCTCTTTTATCTTCTCTCCCCCTTTCTCTCTCTCGTTCTCTCTCTCTCTCTCTCTCTCTCTCTCTCTCTCTCTCTCCC
>BOPN01002453.1:52998-55498 GCA_017312705.2 Penaeus japonicus
GGGAGGGGGGGGGGGAGTTGAAGGGTTTGGTAGAGAAGAAAGGAGGAAGAGGAGGAGGAGGAGGAACAAGGTGAAATGGAGGAGGAGGAGGAACAAGGTGAAATGGAAGAGGAGGAATAGGAAGAGGAGGAGGAAGAGGAGTTATAAGAGTTGGTGGAAAAAATAAGATGGGAAGGAGGAGGAGGAAGAAAGAGAAGAAGAGGAGGAGGAAGAGAAGTAAGGGAAGGAGGAAGGGGAGTAAGGGAAAGAGGAAGAGGAGTAAGGGAGGGAGGAAGAGGTTGAGGAGGGAAAAGAAGAATAGGAGTAGGGGAAAGAGAAAGGAGGAGGAGGAGCCGGAAGAAAGAGAAGAAAAAAGGAGACAAAGAGGAGGAGGAAGAAGAGGGGGAGGAGGTAGAGGCCAGAAGAAGAAGGAGAGGAAGAGGAGAAAAGGGAGAAGAAGATAGGAGAAGAGGAGGAAGAGGAGGAGGAGGTCGAAGAGAGAAAAAAAATATTGAAATTCTATATTTGTTCTAAAAAATTTCCACCATAAAATTTCATGAATCAGAATAAGACTAGGTGCTTCAATGGATAAACTAATCCATTAAACACCAGTTCTACTTTTCATTCAACTAATTAAACACCAGTTCTACTTTTCATTCAACTAATTAAACACCAGTTCTACTTTTCAGGAGAACTGGTATTTAATGGATTAGTTTATCCATCGAAACACCTGGTCTTATTCTGATTCATAAAATTTTATGATGGAAATCTTTGAGAACAAATATAGAATTTAAATATATTTTTTTCTCTCTTCGACGTTCTCCTCCTCTTCCTCTATCTTCTTCTCCCTTTTCTCCTCTTCCTCTCCCTCTTCTTCTGGCCTCTTCCTCCTCCTCTTCGTCTCTTTTTTCTTCCGGATCCTAATCCTTCTTTCTCCTTCCCCATCTCCTCTTCTTCTTTTCCCTCCTCAACCTCTTCCTCCTTCCCTTCCTCCTCTTCCTCTATCTTCTTCTCCCTTTTCTCTAAAATTCAGTATGGCAATGTCATGGCAGTAAGAATTAAGCTTAAGAGTCTAATTCTAATTAAACACAGCAATTAAGCTAGTAATATATAATTCAGAAAACTGATCCTAAGAACCTAATAGCTTGCAAAGAAAAAAGGAAAAAGGCAAATCATGAGATTGAAATAAAATCAGTATTTACTCAGTGATAGGAGGAAATGTAAACAAGATACTTGAACAAAAGTTATGAATCATTAAGATATTAATTTATTATATTTATTATAAGTCTCTTGTGTCACTGTTGAAGCATTGTGACGTTGGTTTGATTTCAGTCTTGGGTTGTTTATCTTTACAGCATATCATCTATTTGTTTGTGACAATCAGGAAATCATTAGAGGCTACCTTGAACTGTGATTATTTCTCACAGAATATCTTGGATTGTTGCAAGGCATGCCCCCCCCACCTCATTCGTATGATGCACATGCAATTTTGTTAATATCTTGCAATTTCAGGATGTTGAAATTATAAAAAAAGTTTAGTTAGCATGTTCTAAAGTTTCCGATTGTCTTGAATGAGTAATCTTCGGAAAGCCAGTTAATGGATTCAGTGCCCCATTACAAGGACCAATGCATTAATATCCGAAATACCATATCTTCTTATAGTTGTTTGTGAATAATTTCAAACTAGATTTCCTTCTTTCAATAACAATCATACGATTTATCTCCACAGTCCTCCCCACCCCCCCCACGAAGGAACCTCCTCTGGTCATGCATCGTGTCCACAACCCGACGACTTACGTGGCTATTTCCAAGAACCTGTCATGAGTATTAACGTTGCAGGCACCTCGTCTGCAACACATCGCCGAGACTGTTAATTTGAACATTGTCGTCTGCAACTCCCCGGTCACTCACCAATGCGGTCTCAACAGCCACTGCCTCATGCACTGCCAACTGCATGACGTTTCGGTATATCATCAAGAGTAAGGATATATATGATAATGATGATAATGACAATAATAATGATAATAATAATGATAACAATAGTAATAATGACAATAATAATGAAAATAATAATAATAATAATGATAATAATGATAATGATAATGATAATGATAATAATAATGATGACAAGAACAACAACAACAACAATAATAATACTGACAATAACGATGATAATAATAATAATAATAATGATAAGAATGACAATAATGATAATAGTAATAATAGTAATACTGATGATTATAATAATAATAACACATAATAGCACAGTTCCCACGACTCGTTCTGGAGGTAGACTGATGGCTGAGAGTCGTAGATCGATTAGTCAAAATGCGGGCGGAGAGGAAGCCATATATGGACAATCAACTGATCAACTGATAAAAGGGATAAGATACAGACAGAAATACTAATACGCATAGAAAAAAACGAAAACAAAAACGAAAAAAACGAAAAAAAACGAAAAAAACGAAAAAACGTAAAAAGCACACACGCACTAAAGGCATAAAAAACAACATACAAATAG
>BOPN01002453.1:67998-70498 GCA_017312705.2 Penaeus japonicus
TGAAAACACAGGAATTACTCTGGTCTTTCCTTTGTGTCACACGTCCATCATGAACAGAGAAATTATTCAAAACAAAAAATTTATCAAACGCTTAAACTTTGTTTTTTTTATATTTTCGTATTCGGAAGTTCATAGAGAATAAAGATATAAGACAAATCTAAATTGTTTTTCCGAGTATATATTGGAAAAAAAGAGAGAGAAAAAAAATACTCATTGCTTTATGTCTTTTAAGGCACTGACCGCTAACGATTTTTGTTTGTTTGTCTGTCCAATTAAAAAAAAAAAAAAAAAAAACTTTATAATACCTATCTTTCGTTATCTATCAATTTTACCTCTATTATAACAACAAAACAACTCAATACTATCTATATTTCTTTCCACCCATCTATCTATCCTCCACTATCTATCCACTCCTCCACTTCTATTGCAATTAAAAAACAACTTTATAATAATACCTATCTTTTGCTATCTATCAATTTTACCACTATCACAACAACAAAGCAACTCAATACTATCTCTGTCTCTTTCCATCTACCTTTCTATCCTCCACTATCTATCCACTCCTCCACTTCTATTGCAATCAAAAAACAACTTTATAATACCTATCTTTTATTATCTAACAATCTTACTTCTATCACAACAACAAAACAACCCAATACTATCTCTATCTCTTTCCACCCATCTATCTATCCTCCACTATCTATCCACTCCTCCACTTCTATTGCAATTAAAAAAGAACTTTATAATAATACCTATCTTTTATTATCTAACAATTTTACTTCTATCACAACAACAAAACAACCCAATACTATCTCTATCTCTTTCCACCGATCTACCTATCTATCCTCCACTATCTACCCACTCCTCCCTTCCCCCCCCCCAAAAAAAAAAAAAAGGTCACCAAACACTCTATCTCGAAAAGTCATTGGAAAAGGAGCTGCGGCTTGACCAAAAGTCCTTGCACGAAACCGTAGTAAACCAAGAACTTTAAGATCGAAGCTGTCCCTGTATCCAAGCTGCAACATTTCGAATAAACTTTGTAAACAATTATACAAGTTGGTGTCCCCGTTCAGCCGATGTAGCTTGCAACTGTACTGCGCGACAGTTGAAAGAACTTGGTACGTAATAACCGAGGGTAGAACACATACAAAGAATAAAGTAATAAGAGTGTGGGTGAAAAAAAAGGTATTCTGTTGATCTGTTCGTTAGGATGTGTATATACGCTTTTCTTCTATGTAGATATAATTGATGATTTTTTTTTAGAAATATAGATAAAATATAGATATATAGATATGGAAATATAAGGGCGGAGAATTTCACAACAAAAGTGTGGGTGAAATTGCAGGTTAATATTGTTGAATTAATCTGTTGGTAATATACATTTTCTATTCAAAATACACATTAAAGATGGTGTGTTAAACATCAAAGGAACCATTTACAAATAGTGTTTATATAAAAACAAACCTTGAACACAAATAAGGAGAGCCAATGAAAAAAAAAAAAAAATAGAAGGCATTGCAATCACAACCAAACCGAAATGCAAGATATTGCAAATGACGTCATCTAATTCTCACCTATCTAATTAAATGACACAGAGACGCAATCAGCAGGTCTTAGTAACAGGGATCACTTGGCATTTAGGGTGGCTTTCGTAGTGAAATGCTGCGAGAAATGAACCTTAATGGATTAGACCTTGATCGGCAGAGGATGAAGCTCATTTTCCTCTTCTTCTTGTTGTTTTATCATCATCATCATCAGCGCTATCTTGTTTCCTCTTTTCTACAGGATGTGATGTAAAATTATGAATGTCATTTAGATTCTTCTAACATGAGTTTCTGTTTCTCTAGTCAAGCGAAATTCTTCAGTAATCATACAAATTCGATGAATATGAACTACGATGAATAGCTTCTCTCACAAGGTATGTTCTAAATAAGTGTTTATATATATAGAAATCTTTGAAGAAGCACAAGATTTTCTCCGAGATGTATATGATACAATATATAAACTGCCAAATAATTACCCAGATTCTTGTCTGACATTTTCCTCGTGAAGAATTGTAAACAAAATAACGAAGGAAAAAACAAAACAAAAAAAAAACTGAAAACACAGAGGCACGAGGAGGGAATATGGTGAAAAAGCCTTCGGTTTGCTCGTGTGTTTTCATGTTTTCCATTCGTTTTTTTGTTAACAACCCTTGTCCTTGAAAATAAAAAAGGCTTTGTATATATCTTCCAAAAAAGAAAAAAATTAAATCTTACAGAGAAAAATAATTACTACCTTCCTGAGCTTAGGAGTTCTCTCATTGTATGATATGTGTAAATTTAACATTAATTATTACGAAGTAGAAAAAAATTCAGCCTACAGCAACTCGGCTGATTGATATACTAATATGTACTGACATTATGAATATAGAAAATACATAGCATACTATAAGACCCAAGCCTTTTCCTTGGCCAAAATTCAGTTCCTTCAAATTATTTATTTATTTTGCGTAGCTTAG
>BOPN01002453.1:112998-125498 GCA_017312705.2 Penaeus japonicus
GAAGAAGAAGAAGAAGAAGAAATCTGAACAGCAAAAGCGTAATTACACGAGGAAGAAATACCAAGGGTCACATATCATGCATGAGGCAGTTATGAAGACATATGCAACATGAGGAATCCCAAGATGAAAAAGGACCTTCTATGAATATCCTTTGATTTCACTCTCGCTTCGTGTTTTTTTCTCAATTCTTGATTTGTTGTTGTTTCTGTTTTCGTTTTTTTTTTAAATTTTCGTTAGCATCAGTATTATCTTTGTTTCCGTTATTATCATGATGGTAATGATTATTATGTTGGTAATGATTATTGTGATAATAATAATGATAATAAATATAATTGTTTTATCATTATTATCATTATCACCACCATCACTATCACCATCACCATCATCGTTATTCGATTGTTATCTTTTTATTATCATATTCTATAAAATCATTATACTCATAATTGCTATCATCATCATCATCATTGTCTCTCTTACCATAATTATCATTGTCATTATAACTATAGTTCCACAAACATCATCCTTGTTATATTAATGATATTGAAAAAAAATCAAATTTCAAAAGAAAGTCTATTAGTTACGTATATGACTCATCATATCTTTCATTCATCGTTTTATCTAATATCATCCTTCTTATATATTCTCATCTCAGTTATCCAATTCTATCACTCTCATACATTTTTATCACGGATTCCTATCTCCAACCTTTCTCTGCATGACGCCAATATAAGCATGACACACACACGACAATAACAATTTTTCTTTAGTGTGTACATTGTTGCAACATCCTATGGTGACCTCGACCAAGTGTGTTGCAACAGAAAGGAATACGAGTTAATCTGGATACGTGTGTGTGATGACTGCTTGTGATATTTCGTTTACTAGTGGAAAACGGGTGTGTGAGTGTGGGTGGGGGAAGGGGGGGAGGGGGGTTGTGTGTGTGGGGAAGGGGGGGAGGGGGGTTGTGTGTGTGGGGAAGGGGGGGAGGGGGGTTGTGGGTTGTGTGGGTGGGGGGAGGGGGGGTTGTGTGTTGTGTGTGTGTGGGGGGGGGGGTTGTGTGTGTATGGGAGGAGGGGGGTTGTGTATATGTGTACGTTGCGTGTAGTGTATGCATGTGTATTTACATATGTGTATCTGATTTCATTTTAATCATCGTGAACATTATTATTATTTTTTTTTACACATGTGCTTCATATCCTCAACAACACGACCTATCACCCACAAAATCAACCTAACACTGCAACATCCAACACACCTCCTCCATTCACCATTAACTACCCAGACCCGTGGTCCTCCAATATTTTCCTGTTCCACTCAAACTAAAAAAAGTAAGAAAAAGAAGAAGTCTGCAACAGATTGTGAGTCCCTTTCCTCCTCTCTGGTTTGCAATGAAGCTAAAGTTTTGATGAAGACAGAGTTCGAAGTTGCAGAGGAGAGAAACGGAATAACATTACTGTCTATTCATTCTGTTCCTGAGATCTGTTAGCAATGTAACTTTTATTTTTTATTATTGTATTTCTATTCTGTTGTATTTTATTATTGTATTTCTATTCTGTTGTGTTTTATTATTGTATTTCTATTGTATGTCTATTCATTCTGTTCTTGAGATCTGTTAGCAATGAAACTTTTATTTTTTATTATTGTATTTTTTTTATATGATTGGCGAAATTATGATGATAGTACTAATAAGAACAACAGGAGAAGCAATGATGTTAGAAAGAGTATCAAAATTAATCATTTTTTTATTACTAATAGTAATTTTACTGTCATTTTATCATCATGATTGTCATTACTATGTTTTTTATGATGATTGTTTTATCATCATGATTATCATCATTATCTTAATCATTATTAACATCATTATGATTGTTATTGTTATTATTTTTACCATTATTATTATCATCACTATTATTATCATTATCACCTTTATCATCATTATCACTATTATCATTATTATCACTGTTATTATGATTATCATCATTATCATTATATCCATTATTGTTACATTCATTCATTGTTGTTGTTATTGTCATTATCATTATGATTATTATAATCATTATCAGTAAAGTTATCATCCTTATCATTAGAAACAGTAGTAGTAGTAATAGTACAGTAATATCAGTAGCAATATAATCATCATCATCATCTTTATTATCATCATTATCAATATCATGATGATGACGATGACATTATTACTTATCTTTCTACCATCTTTATATTGATATTATTATTTATCTTTCTACCATCACCGTTATGATTTAATAATACAAAAAGAGAAGAAGGAAACGAAGAGAGATAGAAACCAAGGGCTGAGTCGAGCAGTCGCCGTCTAGTGGTAAATATGTCAACAAACTGACTACAAGTAAACAAAACTTACTGTAGATGAAAAACGACCATGATCTTCGTCACTTTAAGTTCCAAGTCGTAAACAAAACAATGTTTATCTCAATCGACTCATGGTTATATTTGGTAGCAGCGCATATCTAATGGCAGTTTCATAATTTAACACACTGAAACTGGAATATTTCATTTGGTTTAAAACGGTTACGTATTGTATATATGATTATACCTTGTAGTATATTGATGATCGGTATCTTTGGTGAACTAAATCATCTTTTAAAAAGCTCTTGGGAAAAAATGAACAAGAGATATACATTATATGCTTAGATGTGAACAAGGAAAATGTTATACGAATAAGAGGAAGCAACAAGTTAAAAGGGAAACTTAAGAAATAAGAATAAACAAATAAACAAGTCTCACAATTAAATAAGTTACAAAAAACAAGATACAAGGTACAGATTTAGCCTTTTTTTTAAACATGACAAGACAATAACCTCCTAAGAGTACATAGAACTGCTCTATAAATGATCTCTGAATTTTTTATCCACAATGAGCTGAACCCTCTTGGGAAAACGTCAATTTACTCACAACTTGAAACCGTAAGAGTGGAAGCACAAAATCGCTGCAAAAGTTTCCATATACTTGTAGCCAGCTTCGTGATACACTTTTCCCCCCACTCGGCGAGGCTACAGGCAGGCCCTCGGGTGTCCTTCTGCCCTCGTTACCGTCTCATCTGTGCCTATTTAAGTGAGTGAGTTCGTAGATGCCAGGACGTACGTGGGCAAAGCACAGGCAACATTAGTCTACCTCTTTCTCCTTGAACCCTTTGAACTCTGAACATTGTTATTGTTTACCTTCACGGTTTCTTTGACTACGTCTCATGTTTCGCTCTTTTATTCCACTTGGGACTACACTTTTGGTTCCACTTCTTCTTTCTTTTGAGGCTGTGTCCACTTACTTCCTTGGCTCCACTTTCACCTTCTTTGGGTCGCCCTCCACCCATTTCCTTGACTCCACCTCCATTTACTTCCTTGAATCCACCTCCACTTTATTTTTAGCTCTGCCTCCACCTACTACCTTGGCTCCACTTCACCTTCTTTGGGTCTCCCTTCACTTACTTCCTTGAATCCACCTCCACTTTCTTATTGTCTCTGCCTCCACCTACGTCCATGACTCCACCTCCACTTTCTTTTAGGGCTCTGCCTCCACCTACGTCCATGACTCCATCTCCACTTTCTTTTTAGCTCTGCCTCCACCTACGTCCTTGTCTCCACCTCCACTTTCTTTTAGTGCTGTGCGTCCACCTACTTCCTTGGCTCCACCTCACCTTCTTTGGGTCTCCATCCACCTACTTCCTTGAATCCACCTCCACTTTCTTTTGGGCTTTGCCTCCACCTACTTCCTTGACTCCACTTCACCTTCTATGGGTCTCCCTCCACCTACTTCCTTGAATCCATCTCCACTTTCTTTTGGTCTCCCTCCACTTACTTCCTTAAATCCACCTCCACTTTCTTTTGGGCTATGCCTCCACCTATTCCCTTGAATCCACCTCCATTTACTTCCTTGGCTCCACCTCACCTTCTTTGGGTCTCCCTCCACCTGCTTCTTTGATTCCACCTTATCATCATCATCTTTATTACTATTGTCATTGTCACTATTTTATATATTACTATTACTACTAAACACTAATTGTTTGATTAGCTACTACTTTGACTACTATCATTGTTGTTGTTGTGATTATTATCATCATTACTAATGCCATATTTGCTATTACTTTTATCATTGCTATTGCTATTGTCCTTATTATTATTATCATTATTATTATCACTATTATTATCATTATTACTATTATTATTGTTAATATTATCATTATTGTTATTATTATTTTTATTTTTTTATCATCATCATCAGTATTATTAATACTATTATCATCATTATTATTATTGTTGATATTATCATTATTACTATGATCATAACTTTTATTATTGACATTATCATCACCATCATGTTATCATTTTTATCACCATTATTATTATCATTATTATAATCATTATGACTGATAATGATTATGATTAATATTGTTACCATCATTATCATAGTCTTATAAATTTTGTTATCATTATTATTATAGTATTATCAACCATCATCTCATTGTAGTGATTCCGATAATAAAGGAAATAACATAATAATTACCGTAAGCATTATAATAATCATTAGTATCAATATCGCCATGAGGCTGAGAATGCATTCAACATGTGCAATATGTATGAATAATCCTCTATACTGATAATCCTCATTCACCTTCAAGGGAAACAAAACGCTTATTATATAATCAAGAAGTCATTGTGCACACCAACTTCAGTTTGCATAAATTAACAATAAATTAAGGTAATAACAGTATCATACATCACCAACATCAACGATTTATACTCATCTTGATCTATCACACTAGCTCTATAAAGCCTCTATAAAGCCTCTATTAAGCCTCTATAAAGCCACTATAAAGCCTCTATAAAGCCTCCATAAAGCCTCTATAAAGCCTCTATTAAGCCTCCATAAAGCCTCTATTAAGCCTCTATAAAGCCACTATAAAGCCTCTATAAAGCCACCTACTTGAACATGAGCCTGTACTAGCATGAACAACAGCGAGTGCCTCTGAACTCCCAGGACATAAAAGACTCTAATGAAATCTCTCAAGAGACTCGTAAACGGATGTGCACGTCAGCTGTTCGGGCCAACGGAGCCGGATGGGCTATGGCCGGATTTTTTAAAACCCTTTTCACCTCTCTGATGGAGGGAGCCTTGTCTGTCTTTGGGGAAGGTCTTTTGGAAAACTTGGGTGTGTGTTTGTGTATGTATGTATGTACACACACACACACACACACACACACACACACACACACACACACACACACATACACACACACACACACACACACACACACACACACACACACACATATATATATATATATATATATATATATGCATATTTATACGAATACATATATATATACACACATATACATACATACATTCATACATGAACACCACGTCGGGAAGATTCAAATTATCCAAGGTCGCGACAGCATCAATTATGCGGATAACAACCCACAGGTCAGAACGTCAGGTGAATCTTCAGCTCTTGTTCGATATATATATTCGTTCTGTATTTTCACTTGTTATGTATTTCTGAGGAATGCGTATCTTGTGTTGTTTAGATATTCAGTCTCATTCATACCTTTCTTCTACATTTGTCGCTATGAACTCCATTCATATATACATATGTATGCATATATACATACATACACACATACATACATACATACGTACATACTTATATATATATATATATATATATATATATATATATATATATATATATATATATATTTATTTATCTATTTATTTATTTATCTATTTATTTATCTATTTATTTATATGTCAGGGAGGTAAAATTTGTATATATATATATATATATATATATATATATATATATATATATATATATATATATATATACACACACACACATCTATTTATCTATTTAAATTTCTATCTATCTGTCTATCTGTCTATCTATCTATCCATCTATATATATCTATCTATCTATCTATCTATCTATACATACATACATACACATATATATTACATACATACATACACACACACACGCCAAGGAAGTAAGAACCCCATAACCCGGCACCTCAGGTCAGTAAAAGCCACACCGATCCACACGACAGCTCCTCAACGACCCACTCTGACCTATCATGCGCCCACGAACGACTTCCTACAGGATAAGCTGAGGGCGGAGGAGGCGACTGAGTATTAGCCGTGTCGGTCAACGCAAGAAATATTACGAGAGGAAGTGAGTGACATCTTATGAGTATTATTAGTGTTATTGTTTCCTGGGGTAAGGATGTTATGTGATTTTGTTGTGGGTTTGGGCCGCTTGTTTATGTTTTTTTTTTTGTTATTGTTATTTTCCGTATCAGTTTTGGTTGTTGTTAGTAATTGCTGTTATCATTACTGTTATCATTATCATTATTCTTGTTTTGGTTATTGTTAGTAATTGCTGTTATCATTATTATTTTGGCATTTTCTATCATTAGTGCTATTATCATATTGATAATAATTAGTTTTAAGGTAATTATGATAATAATTGGGTAGTTATGATAGATCTAATGATGTTCATGATAACCGTGTTTGATAATGAGAATGATAATGAGCAGGATAATTATGATTACGATGATAATGACTGTTATGATTATGAAAAATAATGATGATGATAAGAAGAATATCAAAGATAATTATGATAATGATAATGATAATCATTATCATTGTTACTATTATTATTACTATTCATCTTATTATCCTTATAATCACAATTATTATATGTATATTCATCCTTATCATTATTTTTATCATTATTATTATAATTGTTATTATTGTTGTTATCATTATCATTATCACCATTACTGTTACCATCAATGTTATTACTTTTGTTATTCTATTCATTATCATCAATATCACATATGCTCTTCCTTATTAATATCCATACTATTACTTTTATCAATATCAAAATTACTATCATCATTACATTCTTCTTCTTGGAAACTTTCCCGAAATCATCATTGCTATCACCAAATTCTTATAGGAGAAAAAGGAAAAAATACCGCTTTCTAAGGAACTGTAATGTTCAGACTGTAACGATGACAATATATGCACCTCGTAACACAGCTGAAATTCCTTGTCGTTAAGCCTAATCCTCTATTAAACGTAAAGAGAGAATATCAAACGTTATGTCACCTGCTAAATCTGAACAGCAAAAGCGTAATTACACGAGGAAGAAATACCAAGGGTCACATATCATGCATGAGGCAGTTATGAAGACATATGCAACATGAGGAATCCCAAGATGAAAAAGGACCTTCTATGAATATCCTTTGATTTCACTCTCGCTTCGTGTTTTTGTTTTTTTCAATTCTTGATTTGTTGTTGTTTTTGTTTTCGTTTTTTGTTTCCTTCGTTAGCATCAGTATTATCTTTGTTTCCGTTATTATCATGATGGTAATGATTATTATGTTGGTAATGATTATTGTGATAATAATAATAATAATAAATATAATTGTTTTATCATTATTATCATTATCACCACCATCACTATCACCATCACCATCATCGTTATTCGATTGTTATCTTTTTATTATCATATTCTATAAAATCATTATACTCATAATTGCTATCATCATCATCATCATTGTCTCTCTTACCATAATTATCATTGTCATTATAACTATAGTTCCACAAACATCATCCTTGTTATATTGATGATATTGAAAAAAAATCAAATTTCAAAAGAAAGTCTATTAGTTACGTATATGACTCATCATATCTTTCATTCATCGTTTTATCTAATATCATCCTTCTTATATATTCTCATCTCAGTTATCCAATTCTATCACTCTCATACATTTTTATCACGGATTCCTATCTCCAACCTTTCTCTGCATGACGCCAATATAAGCATGACACACACACGACAATAACACTTTTTCTTTAGTGTGTACATTGTTGCAACTTCCTATGATAACCTCGACCAAGTGTGTTGCAACAGACAGGAATACGAGTTAATCTGGATACGTGTGTGTGATGACTGCTTGTGATATTTCGTTTACTAGTTGAAAACGGGTGTGTGAGTGTGGGGGGAGGGGGGTTGTGTGTTGTGTGTGTGTGTGTATGGGGGGGGGTGTTTTGTGTGTGTGGGGAGGGGAGGGGTTGTGTGTTGTGTGTGTGGGGGGGGGGGAAGGGGGTTGTGTGTTGTGTGTGTGTATGTGTTATGTGTGTGTGGGTGGGGGGATTGTGTGTGTGGTGATGGGGGGGGGGGGGGGGGGGGGGGGGGGGTTGTGTATATGTGTGCGTTGCGTGTGTGTATACATATGTATTTATATCTGTGTATCTGATTTCATTTTATTATTATTTTTTAAACACATGTGCTTCATGCAACTTCCAACACACCTCTTCCATTCACCATTAACTACCCAGACCCGTGGTCCTCCAATATTTTCCTGTTCCACTCAAACTAAAAAAAGTAAGAAAAAGAAGAAGTCTGCAACAGATTGTGAGTCCCTTTCCTCCTCTCTGGTTTGCAATGAAGCTAAAGTTTTGATGAAGACAGAGTTCGAAGTTGCAGAGGAGAGAAACGGAATAACATTACTGTCTATTCATTCTGTTCTTGAGATCTGTTATCAATGTAACTTTTATTTTTTATTATTGTATAGTACTTTTACTGTCATTTTATCATCATGATTGTCATTACTATATTTTAAGATGATTGTTTTATCATCATGATTATCATCGCTATCTTCATAATCATTAACATATTTATGATTATTATTGTTATTATTATCAGCATTATCATTATTATCACTATTATTATTATTATCATTGTAATTATGATTATCATCATTATCATTATATCCATTATTGTTATATTCATTCATCGTTGTTGTTATTGTCATTATCATTATGATTATTACAATCATTATCAGTAGTTATCATCCTTATCATTAGAAACAGTAGTAGTAGTAATAGTACAGTAATATTAGTAGCAATATCATTATCATCATCATCATCATCATCATTATTATCATCATTATCAATAACATGATGATAACGATGATATCATTACTTATCATTATTCTTTCTACCATCACCGTTATGATGATAATACAAAAAGAGAAGACGGAAAAAGGAGAGAGAGAAACCAAGGGCTGAGTCGAGCAGTCGCCATCTAGTGGTAAATACGTCAACAAACCGACTACAAGTAAACAAAACTTACTGTAGATGAGAAACGACTATGATTTTCGTCACTCTAAGTTCCAATTCGTAAACAAAACAATGTTTATCCCAATCGAATCATGGTTATATATTATAGCAGCGCATATCTAATGGTAGTTTCATAATTCAACACACTGAAACTGGAATATTTTATTTGGTTTAAAACGGTCACTATTATATATATATATATATATATATATATATATATATATATATATATATATATATATATATATATATATGACTATATCTGTATTATATTAATGATCGGGATCTTTGATGAACTAAATCATCTTTTAAAAGCTCTTGGGAAAAAATGAACAAGAGATATACATTATATGCTTAGATGTGAACAAGGAAAATGTTATGCGAATAAGAGGAAGCAACAAGTTTAAAAATGAAACTTCAGAAATAAGAATAAACAAATAAACAAGTCTCACAATCAAATAAGTTACAGAAAACAAGATACAAAGTACAGGTTTAGCCTTTTTTTTAAACATGACAAGACAATAACCTCCTAAGAGTACATAGAACTGCTCTATAGATGAGCTCTTAGATTTTTATCCACAAGAATGAGCTGAACCCTCCTGGGAAAACGTCAATTTACTCACAACTTGAAACCGTAAGAGTGGAAGCACAAAATTGCTGCAAAAGTTTCCATATACTTGTAGTCAGCTTCGTGATACACTTCCCCCCCCCCCACACACACACACACTCGGCGAGGCTACAGGCAGGCCCTAGGGTGTCCTTCTGCCCTCGTTACCGTCTCATCTGTGCCTACTTAAGGAGCGAGGTCGTAGATGCCAGGACGTACGTGGGCAAAGCACAGGCAACATTAGTCTATCTCTTTTTCTTTGAACCCTTTGAACTCTGAACATTGTTATTGTTTACCTCCATGGTTTCTTTGACTACGTCTCAAGCTTCGCTCTTTTATTCCACTTGGAACTACACTTTTGGTGCCACTTCCACTTTCTTTTAGTGCTGTGCGTCCACCTACTTCCTTGGCTCCACCTCACCTTCTTTTGGTCTCCCTCCACTTACTTCCTTGAATCCACCTCCACTTTCTTTTTAGCTTTTTTAGCTTTGCCTCCACCTGCTTCCTTGGCTCCACTTCACCTTCTTTGGGTCTCCCTCCACCTGCTTCTTTGATTCCACCTTATCATCATCATCTTTATTACTATTGTCATTGTCACTATTTCATATATTACTATTGCTAGTAAACACTAATTGTTTGATTGGCTATTACTATGACTACTATCATTGTTGTTGTGGTGATTATTATCATCATTACTAATGTCATAATTGCTATTACTTTTATCATTGCTATTGCTATTGTCATTATTATTATTATCATTATCACTATTATTATTATTATTATTATTATTATTATTATTATTATTATTATTATTATTATTATTATCATTATTATTATTGTTATTATTATCATTATTGTTATTATTTTTATTTTTTATCATCAGTATAATTAATACTATTATCATCATTATTATTATTGTTGATATTATCATTATCATTATTACTATGATCATAACTTTTATTATTTACTTGATCATCACCATCATGTTATCATTTTTATCATCATTACTATTATCATTATCATAATCATTATGACTGATAATGATTATGATTAGTATTGTTATCATCATTATCATAGCCTTACTAATCTTATTATCATCATTATTATATTATTATCAACCATTATCTCATTGTAGTGATTACGATAATAAAGGAAATAACATAGTAATTACCGTAAGCATTATAATAATTATCAGTATCAATACCGCCATGATACTGAGAATGCATTCAACATGTGCAATATGTATGAACAATGCTCTATGCTGATAATCCTCACTCACCTTCAAGGGAATCAAAAGGCTTATTATATAATCAAGAAGTCATTGTGCACACCAACTCCAGTTTGCATAAATTAACAATAAATTAAGGTAATAACAGTATCATACATCACCATCATCAACGATTTATATCCATCTTGATCTATCACAATAGCTCTATAAAGCCTCCATAAAGCCTCTATAAAGCCTCTATTAAGCCTCTATAAAGCCACTATAAAGCCTCTATTAAGCCTCTATAAAGCCTCCATAAAGCCTCTATAAAGCCTCTATTAAGCCTCCATAAAGCCTCTATTAAGCCTCTATTAAGCCTCCATAAAGCCTATATTAAGCCTCTATAAAGCCACTATAAAGCCTCTATAAAGCCACCTACTTGAACAAGAGCCTGTACTAGCATGAACAACAGCGAGTGCCTCTGAACTCCCCGGACATAAAAGACTCTAATGAAATCTCTCAAGAGACTCGTAAACGGATGTGCACGTCAGCTGTTCGGGCCAACGGAACCGGATGGGCTATGGCCGGATTTTTTAAAACCCTTTTCACTTCTCTGATGGAGGGAGCCTTGTCTGTCTTTGGGGAAGGGTAAATGTGAAGGGCGTTTTGGAAGACTAGGGTGTGTGTTTGTGTATGTGTGTATGTATACACATACACATGTATATATATGTATATATATATATATATATATACATATATATACATATACTTACATGCACATTTGTTCATTCACTTATATTTTTATCTATTATATATGTGTGTGCTTAAATGTAAGCATATATATATATATAATATATATATATATATATATATATATATATATATATATATATATATATGTATATATAATATATATATATATATATATATATATATATATATATATATATACATATATATATATATATATATATATATATATATATATATATAAATATATATACATATATATATATACATATAAATATATATATATATATATATATATATATATATATATATATATATATATATATATATATATATATATATATACATACAAATATATACATATACATATATACATACATAATACATACATACACACACACACACACACACAACACACACACACACACACACACACACACACACACACACATATATATATATATATATATATATATATATATATATATATACATATATATATATATATATATATATATATATATATATATATATATATATATATATATATATATATACACACACACATATATATACATTCATACATGAAACACCGCGTCGGGAAGTTTCAAATCATCCAAGGTCGCGACAGAATCAATTATGCAAATAACAACCCACAGGTCAAGAACGTCAGTTGAATCTTCAGCTCTTGTTTGACATATATATTCGTTCTGTATTTTCATTTATAATGTATTTTTGAAAAAAGACCATCGTCAAAACGCGCCAAAT
>BOPN01002453.1:132998-140498 GCA_017312705.2 Penaeus japonicus
ACGAAGAGGAGGATAACAAGAAAATGGATAAAAGGAACATGTAAAACATAAGAGAAAGAGAACAAGGAAAAAGAAGAGAGGCGGGTAAACGTGTTAAGATTGGGGAAAAAAAATAAAAACAAGAATACGCAAAACAACAACAACAAACAAACGTAAAACCGATAACAAACACAAAAAAGGAAATAAAAGAAAAAAAGGTAAATAAAACGGTTACAAATCGACAAAATAACGATGAAAAAAAAAGATAAATATGACAGAAACAGAAAATATATATCGAACCCGACGAAGGGATAGAGACACCATCCATCCATTCATCTATCTATTCATCAACCTTCTAATCCATCCACCCATCCATGCACCCACCCACCCACCCATTCACCCATCCACTCACCCAACCACCAATCCACCCACGCACCCGCCCACGCACACACCCACCAATCCACCCATCCACCCACCCACCCACGCACCCACCCACCCACGCACCCACCCACCCACGCACCCACCCACCCATCCACCAATCCACCCACCCACATATCCACCCACCCACATATCCACCCACCCAACCACGCACCAACCCACCCCACCCACCCACCAAACCAAACCATCCATCCATCCATAGACAGACAAAGACCCAGACAAAACACAGACACACACGATGGGAAAAAAAGGCGGAAGTGATTCTCCGTTTCCTCAACAGACTCTCGAATGCAAAGGCAATCATGAAGAGGAACTTGCAACAGATTCTTGTTTATGCGAAAGGGTTTAGGAAATAAAAACTGTCATTACTCTTGTTTAGAATGAAAGGTTTTATTTTTATTTTTATTTTACTCCATTTTATTTTTGTTTTTGTTTTTTTTGTTTGTTTCGTGTCTCTGCAATAGGATGTGTCCACCCGTCGATGTAACCCTCATTTGAAATTCATATTAGCCATGCTCTTTTTTTTGGTCATTTTGATTCGGTAAAAATGCAGCTGCAAATTGCAATCAAAGTCATGAAATCAACAAATGCACAATTTTAGACTTGTGAATTAACGCATCAGTTATATATTTTTTTCACCTTATAATTCCCGTTTTTCTTTTTTTTCTTTTTTTTTCTCTCTCTCTTTCATTCCGAAAATCAACCGCAAATATGAATAAGTAAAAAAGTTGCTTTCCATTTATGATACACCATGCCACCGCGAGTCATGCTGATAAAATGCAACACCATGATGATAACACCATATAAATCACGTTGATACAATAGGACACCATAATGGTAACGCTAAAGGTCATGTTGATACACCATAACACCATAAGTCTTGATAGACCATAACACCATAATGTCCTGTCCACCTACCATAACACATTAGATCAAGCTAATATGATATACGAAATATTTTCAATCTTCACTATCATCTTTCCCTCGGATGTACTATGTTTAGTAAACAACATAACAACAACATAACCGCATAACCTCAGCGAACCTCAACTAGAACAAATACAAATCAATAAGAAATAATCAAAGTAGCATTTACCCCCATCAATCACGCCAGCAATCAACCCCTTTAATCAATTTAAATGAATCAGATGACTAATCACATCAACCAATCAACCATTCAATCAGATTATCAACATCAGCAACAATCACATTAATATCACTGAATAAAAAAAAAAAAAAAAAAAAAAAAAAATACAAAATCAGTTACAGATAACAAGCTATTTATTCCCTCGACGAAGACCTAGATGCAATCACGAAAAAGGCTTGATCGGAACAGCGAATTAAAAGTCAATAAAATCATTGATTATATGATTAATTCACTCGTGGATGGATGGGCGGGTGGATGGGTGGATGGGCGGGTGGATGGATTGGTTGGTGGATGTATGGATGGATGTTCTTTGTTGTTTTTTCTCTGTTTTCAGTTTTCTCTGTTTTGCATTCCTCTCTCCCTCTCATCCCCTCCCCCCTCTTCTTCTTCAACCTCTTTCAAACTATCTCTTTCTTTCTATCACATGTTCCCCTTGTTTTTCTCCTTTCTCCCTCCTTCCTCTCAACTCGTCCCTCCCACCCTCCCTCTTTCCCTCCCCCCTCCCCAACTCCTCCTCCCTCCCTCCCTACCCAGCTCCTCCTTCCTCCCTCCTCCCTCCCCAACTTCTCCCTCCTTCCTCCTTCCCTCCCTCCCACCCTCCCTCCCTCCCTCCCCAACTCCTCCTTCCCTCCCCCCTCCTCCCTCCCTCCCCAACTCCACCTTCCCCCCTCCCTCCACCAACCCCCTCCTTCCTCCTTCCCTTCCCTCCTCCCTCCCTCCTTCCCCCCTTCCTCCTTCCCTCCCTCTTTCCCTCCCCCCTCCCCAACTCCTCCTCCCTCCCTCCCTCCCTCCCTACCCAGCTCCTCCTTCCTCCCTCCCCCCACCATCATTCCTCCTTCCACCCACCCAGGATTTCGCCATCCTCCTTCCACCCGCCCAGCGAAGAAGGAACATGGCGCCTCCACTTCAGGGCTCTCCATTATTCACAGAGTCCTCTCGCCTTTGTCCTGAAGATCCTGGGAGACTTAATTTCACGATAGGTCCCTCTGCATTTTGAATTAAATGGGGATGGAAGGATAGAGCGAGGTGGGAGAGAGAGGGGGGGGGGGTAGGAGGATGGGGATGGAGGGATAGAGCGAGAGGGATAGGAGGAGGGAGGGAAAGAGAGAGAGAGAGAGGGGGGGGGGAGGGTTGGAGGTGGGAGAGAGGAGGGGGAGGGGGGTAGGAGGAGGAGGGAGAGAGAAGGGGGTAGGAGGAGGGAGAGAGGAGGGGGAGTAGAAGGTGGGAGAGAGCAGGGGGGGTAGGAGGAGGGAGAGAGGAGGGGGGTTAGGAGGAGGGAGGGAGAGAGGGGGTGGGGTAGGAGGTGGGAGAGAGATGGGGGTAGGAGGAGGGTGGGAGAGAGAGGGGTAGGAGGTGGGGGAGAGAGATGGGGGTAGGAGGAGGGTGGGAGAGAGAGAGAGGGGGGTAGGAGGTGGGAGGGAGAGAGGGGGGGAGGGTATGAGGTGGGAGAGAGGAGGGGGAGGGGGGGTAGGAGGAGGGAGAGAGATGGGGGTAGGAGGAGGGAGAGAGGGGGTAGGGGGAGGGAGAGAGATGGGGGTAGGAGGAGGGAGAGAGGGGGGTAGGAGGTAGGAGGGAGAGAGAGGGGGTAGGAGGAGGGAGAGAGGGGGTAGGGGTGTGAGGGAGGAAGGTAATGAGGGGGTTGGAGGAAGGAAAGGGATGGGGGTGGGGTAGGGGGTGTGGGAGAGGGAAGGAGGGAAGGAGGGATAGGGAGAGAGAGAGAGAGAGAGAGAGAGAGAGAGAGAGAGAGAGAGAGAGAGAGAGAGAGAGAGAGAGAGAGAGAGAGAGAGAGAGAGAGAGAGAGAGAAAGAGACAGACAGACAAACAGACAGATAGATAGATAGAGAGAGAAACCAACAGACTTCCAGACTAAAGACTGAATGAAACTAAATGAAAATAATAATAATAATTATTTAAAAAAAAAATACTTGTAATGACACTATAGGGTATCAACTAATTTCATTTACATGTAAAAGGAATAAGGCACTCAAAATATTATAATTTGATTCGACTTAATTGCGTTTATGAAAGAAGATAACACGTAGGAAAAAAAAGATCACCATTTAAATTTTTAATTTCTTGTCGACAAGAAAATAAATGGACATGGAGTTTCCATAAAAAAACGTAATTTGGTAATCAGTAGAAAATCAAATCACACGAAGGGAAGATTAATAATAAAAAAAAAGAATAAAAAAAAACAGCTTAACATCATGACTGGCCCTTTTTTTTTTGTTTTTTTTTGAAATTTGCATAGAGCTTTTGATGATTCGTTTTGCAGAAAGGGTGACGACAGGAAAGGAATCTGACAAACATTCTCAGTGGGAAATGAGAACGTTTTTATCTATCTATCTATCAATATATATATGATCTATATTGGTGTTTAATACAAACAAAGCTAGACGAAGAGGAAGAGGAAGAAGAAAAGGAAGAAGAAGAGGTATAAGAGGAAGAAAATGAAGACGAAACAGAATATATATATATATATGTATATATATGTATATATATATATATACATATATATATATATATATATATATATATATATATATATATATATATATAAATAAATACAGAGATAGATAGATAGATAGAAAGAGAGAGAGAGAGAGAGAGAGAGAGAGAGAGAGAGAGAGAGAGAGAGAGAGAGAGAGAGAGAGAGAGAGAGAGAGAGAGAGAGAGAGAGAGAGAGAGAGAGAGAGAGAGAGAGAGAGAGAGAGAGAGAGAGAGAGAGAGAGAGAGAGAGAGAGAGAGAGAGAGAGAGAGAGAGAGAGAGAGAGAGAGAGAGAGAGAGAGAGAGAGAGAGAGAGAGAGAGAGAGAGATGATGGAGAAGAGAGAGAGAAAAAGAGAAAGGAAGAAAGAAAGAAAGACAGAGAGAACGACTTAACGCCATGATAAACCCCTCTTCATTCCGAATGTTAATATAGGTAATTTAATTTCTTTTAATTGTCTTTTTATGCAGGAAGATTAGGGATGAATCTCGTTTTCTATGGATTTCGAAAAGAAGGGGAAACTCTAGGGCGTAAAGAGACTATTTTAATAGACTATATAATCTGAGATTTTTGCTAATTACAAGGAAAGTAGACATGCAGATAACCATCACGAGAGATAGATAGATAGATAGATAGAAAGAGATAGGTAGATGAATAGAGATAGATAAATAGATATACAGAGATAGACAGACAGATAGATATATAGGTAGATAGATAGAGATAAATAGATATACAGATATATAGATAGATAGAGACGTAGATATATAGATAGATAGTGATAGATAGATAGATAGATAGATAGATAGATAGATAGACAGGCATATATATATATATATATATATATATATATATATATATATATATAGAGAGAGAGAGAGAGAGAGAGAGAGAGAGAGAGAGATAGATAGATCAATAGATAGATAGATAGATAGGTAGATAGATATAGATATAGAGAGATAGACAGAGAGAGAGAGAGATGAACAGATAGGTAGATAGATGAATAGCAATAGATAGATATACAGATAGATAGAGAGAGAGAGGAGCAATGGACGCATACTAACTTTTACGATCCATAAAAAAAGAAAGATTGCTATGTATTCAACAAACGATCTCATATTTCGGATGATATTTTATCTAGTATCTATCTGTTTATATTATCATCTGTGTATTTCATCATTTGAAATAGCAAGAAGTAATGCAAATTATTCGAAAGGACTTTTTGCATCAGTGAAAATTGACATGACTTTTGATGAAATTTACAATTTTCAATTTCGTGATATCACAATTTGCAACACAGAAAACAAATGATATTCATATTGTCGTTTTTATATTTCATTTACATGTCTATAGCTTCTATTGTGATGCATATCAATAGAAAATACTGAGAGAAATATATGATACAAAAACAGTTTTGACAAAAGATACTGCCATGTATTGCCACATTAATACGTTGATTTTTGTTACTTATTTAGAAGAGCAACACTTGTTAAACATTAGTTTTGTGACCTTCAATATATATTTTAAACAAAAGAAGCATTTAAACGGAATCCCATACCATTAAGAAAAAATCTTAATGATAATAGGAATTATGAAGATATAAGAATTAAAAATGTAGGTAACTATGATATCAAATGCAAATCTTTCATATAATTGATGTAAAGACTCTTTTTAGTTACCTTTATTCTTTTTTTTCTTTTATTCTTTTCTTTTTTTTCTTTTTTTTTATTCTATAATTATTAATATCATAAGAGTTTATCTTTATATTCGAAAAGTTCACAGTGACAAAATCCTGAAAAAAAAACCTGAATACTCTCACAATGCAGTGTATCGAATTGACATTTCGTCACACCAACGCGTCTGCTATACCTATCTTGAATGCAATATCATCAGCCGCTATTCTTAACTCTTTCAAGTTTCAACGGTAATCGTGCGATGCAATATCAACAATCGCTATTCTTACCCTCTTTCAACATATTCAACAATGATACTATTTAGAGTGTCGTATAAAAAGAGAAGGTGGGGTGGGGTGGGGGTGAGTGGGGGGGGGAGGGGTTTCTTGACGCAACCCCTTTATATATGTTTTTTTTAATATGTATATATGTATGTATATAGATGTACATCTACATCTATATCTATCTATCTATCTATCTACACACAAACACACACACACACACACACACACACACACACACGCACACACACGCACGCACACACACACACACACACACACACACACACACACACACACACAAACATACACACACACACACACATGCCACCACCAAGCATAGCAACACAGAAAATATCCATTCAGTAATGGTACTGCTTGCGTGCTTTTACTATTATTATGCCCAGGGTCGGTATGGTTATCCAGTTGGAATGCCTTAAGAAAGGAAGGAATAAAATATGCCTATTTTTTGTTGCATATTGAACGAAATTCATCCTATACCGATTGAATGATTTTGATTGATTGTAACGTTAATTTGGTCTGAGATATACATTACAAATATATTAACTCATAGAATGATATATTCTTTAACGCCATATTCTTCTAATAAAAACTTTGCAAAACAACAACAACAGCTAATATTTACATATTTTAAAGTCCGGACAATTAATAAAAGCGAAATGAAACAGATTAAAGAAATATGGACGTCACATCAAAACCATAAAAGATGGAATGGCGAACAAGGAATACACAAAAATACAATACATAGAGTTGCGAAACAACTATAATTTATATAACAAATAAATCCCTGAACAACAACAATTTTGAAACAGCAACAATAACAACACCCACAACAACACCTACAACAATAATAACAATAATAACACCCACAACAACAACAACCACATCCACAACAAAAACAACAATAATAACACCCACTACAACAACCGCAGCAACACCCACAACAATAAAAACAACAACAACAACAACAATAAGACCCACAACAACAACAACAACAATAATAACACCCAAAACAACAACAACAACACCTACAACAACAACAACCACAATAACATCAACCACAATAATAACACCCACAACAACAACAACACCACCAACAACACCCACAACAACAACAACACCCACAACAACACTCACAACAACAACAACAACCACAATAACAACATCAACCACAATAACAACACCACCACCACCAACAACACCCACAACAACAACACCACCACCACCACCACCAACAACAACAACACCTACAACAACACCACCAACAACAACACCACCACCACCAACAACAACAACACAACCACCAACAACAACACCACCCACAACACCACCACCAACAACAACACCTACAACAACACCACCACCAACAACAACATCACCACCAACAACAACAACACCCACAACAATAATAACAACACCCACAACACCACCACCACCAACAACAACACCCACAACACCACCACCACCCACACCACCACCA
>BOPN01002453.1:145498-147998 GCA_017312705.2 Penaeus japonicus
ATAAAGAAGATGGGAAAAGATGAAGAGGGTAAAGGAAGCGATGGGATAAGAAGGAGAAGACAAAGGAAGCGATGAGAGAAGAAGGAGACGACAAAGGAAGCGATGGGAAAAGATGAAGAGGGTAAAGGAAGCGATGGGATAAGAAGGAGAAGACAAAGGGAAGAGATGAGAGAAGAAGGAGACGACAAAGGAAGCGATGGGAAAAGATGAAGAGGGTAAAGGAAGTGATGGGATGAGATGGAGAGGAAAAGGAGCGATGGGATGAGAAGAAGACGATAAAGGAAGCGATGAGAGAAGCGTTAGATGAAGAAGAAGACAAGAAAAACGAAATAATTCCCACAAAACCCAGAGAGAATATCACAAAAAAGACAAAGAAGCAAAATAATAAAATCAGAAACGAGTAAAAGAGACAAAAAAAAAAAAAAAGAAAGAAAAAAAAAGAAAAAGACACAGTCGAGGCTTCCAGTCCCTCCCCTCCCTTCGCCCCCCCCCCTCCTCCCTCCCCCGTCGAAGATACAGCAGTTGGAGCAGTATCTTACTCCCCTGGTCGCTTGGCTTATGAGGTGGCCATGATGTCAACAGCAGGCGTCCAACGGCCACCTCGAACCCGCCGTGGCCATTGGAACAACTGACCTCAGCACAGACCTACGCAGATGCCATCGGACTGAAGCAGCTGTTCCGGGGGATAAGTGCGGGGCGGTGCGGTCGACGGAACAGCTTCGTTCGGTCTTTTGCAAAACGGGAAGCGGATACATTTGCTGCCTTTTGTTTTTTTATGCTTTTATTTTTTTGCTTAATGTAGCGAAATACTTTTTTTTTTTTTTTTTTTTTTTTTGATCAAGTAAATTTTCGACTTATACTTCCAGGGATATATTGAGGGGGGGGGGGGGGCAGGGGGGAGAGATATGACTTTGAACAAGGTTCAGAAAACTAAAAGATTCGAAACTGAGTTAAATAATTACACGCTGAGTAAGTATAAATATAAACCTGTGCAAAGGCCGTCTCTCCAACTGAAAATACCCACAGGAAAAAGAAGTTACAATAAAGTAAAAAAAAAAAAAAAAAAAAAAAAAAAAAAAAAAAAGCGAATGAAGAACGAGAGAGAAAGAGCTCCTCGAGAGACGAAGGCCAAGGACGAGGGAAACACGCACACATTCAGGTCATGCTTGGCCATGAGTACAAGATAGTCACTTAAGCACTCGTCCCCCAGGGGTTAAGAGCCCTTTTTACGAGCCCTTGCTCTCTTTTCCTCTCCTCCTCTGGCTGTGCTCTCGGCGCGGCCTGGCTGAGCACCGGCGCTTTAAGAAGAACGGGGCTCTCGTTTTCGTTTATCTATTTATTTATTTCTTAAGTGTGAGAGGTCACTATCCTGGGATAAAAATGTGAAGCGATGGGATAAGGTGAAGAGGGTAAAGGAAGGGTTGGGATAAGAAGGAGAGGAAAAAAGGAGAAATGAGATGAGAAGGAGACGATAAAGGAAGCGATGGGAAAAGATGAAGAGGGTAAAGGAAGCGATGGGATAAGAAGGAGAAGACAAAGGAAGCGATGAGAGAAGAAGGAGACGACAAAGGAAGCGATGGGAAAAGATGAAGAGGGTAAAGGAAGCGATGGGATAAGAAGGAGAAGACAAAGGAAGCGATGAGAGAAGAAGGAGACGACAAAGGAAGCGATGGGAAAAGATGAAGAGGGTAAAGGAAGTGATGGGATGAGATGGAGAGGAAAAAGGAGGCGATGGGATGAGAAGAAGACGATAAAGGAAGCGATGAGAGAAGCGTTAGATGAAGAAGAAGACAAGAAAAACGAAATAATTCCCACAAAACCCAGAGAGAATATCACAAAAAAGACAAAGAAGCAAAATAATAAAATCATAAAACGAGTAAAAGAGACAAAAAAAAAGAAAGAAAAAAAAAGAAAAAGACACAGTCGAGGCTTCCAGTCCCTCCCCTCCCTTCGCCCCCCCCCCTCCTCCCTCCCCCGTCGAAGATACAGCAGTTGGAGCAGTACTTTATTCCCTGGTCGCTTGGCTTATGAGGTGGCCATGATGTCAACAGCAGGCGTCCAACGGCCACCTCGAACCCGCCGTGGCCATTGGAACAACTGACCTCAGCACAGACCTACGCAGATGCCATCAGACTGAAGCAGCTGTTCCGGGGGATAAGTGCGGGTCGACGGAACAGCTTCGTTCGGTCTTTTGCAAAAGGGGAAGCGGATACATTTGCTGCCTTTTGTGTTTTTTTTTATTTATTTTTTTATTAATGTAGCGAAATACTTGGTATTTTATCTTTTCTATTTCTTTATTTTTTGCGTAATGTAGCGAAATACTTTTTTTTTTCTCAAATAAATTTTTGACTTACTTCCATACTTCCATAAGGGATATATTGAGGGGGTGGGGGGGGGGGCAGGGGGGAGAGATATAACGTCGAATAAGGTTCAGAAAACAAAAAGATTCGAAACTGAGTTAAATAATTACACGCTTACTAAGTGTAAATATAAACATGTG